>VDFB02288423.1:0-60809 GCA_007258455.2 Sequoia sempervirens | reverse complement strand
ATTATTTTTCTTTTTTTTCTTTTTTTTCTAAGTTTAAATGATGAAATGTATGATTTTTTGTATTTTTTTTAATTTTTAGTTTACAAAAACCAAAACAAAACAAAATGAGCAACATTAGTGAAGGTAGTGGGCATGTTGAGAGGGGAGAAGAAACCCAATCGGTTGAAACGGGGAAGCCTCAAACAAACGCATATGAAATCCCTTCCAAAGATTTGAAACCATATGCAAAAGGCCCTTTTAATCCTAAAAAACCTCTCCTTCAATTAGCATCACATATAGACCAAGGCAAAGGGAAAAACACAGGGGGTAGTAGATTATGACAATGTCACATTTGTAAAGATAAATTTTATGGGAGCTACACAAGAGTCTATTCTCATCTATTGGGTTTTACAAGCCATGGGGTCAAGTTTTGTGAAGACATAAAAGATTTTGAGAGGGTAGAGTGTTATAGATTGCACAAGGAGGCCAAAGGAAAGCCTATGGGGCAACCAATGCAAACTCAATCCACACATTCAACTTCACCTATGCCCTCTATGCTTGGTAGTCCTAGTATTGGTAGTGGTAGTAGTGGTGCGGGTGGTGTTCATGTTTCCACAAGAGGGAAGAGGAAGGCTAGTACTTCTAGTGAGCAGCAAAATACACTTACAAGTATGTTTAATGTGCAAGCACAAGATGTGGCAGAGTCCTCCATTGCCAAATTTTTCTATGCCCATGCCATCCCATTCCATGTAGCACGTTCTCTGTCATGTCCCCGAAATTAGAGCACCCTCAAATACAAATAAGTGAAAATGAATAACAAAATACATTTAAAATGATACAAGAAAATATTATTGATTTAATACTTTTATAATTACAATTATCTTAAGATAATATTGTAATTATAAATGCATATAAATATCAATAATCCACAATAAACATTGACAACATTAAAAAACATTATAATCATTATAGTATATAAACGCTGAAGTACATATAATATAAATAAATAATAAAGATATTATATATATATACACTAAGAGAAACTTTATATTCATGTGCCCCTTGAAAATCATGTTATCATGGTAGTAGCTTTTCGTCATAAAGAAGCTTATTGCAGTGAGTGTATAAGTCTAATATCGGCCTCATGTCGACCCTCCTAAGGCCTTCGATCAACCAAATATTAAAGTAGCGTAACTATAATATACCAATCATTTTAATTATGGGTACCCTTAAAGATCACCACGATTTGTCTTCAACAACACTTTTACAAAGATGATAGATTAGCATGGATTTGTTAGATCTCCACGTAAGCAGCAGATGTTACATGTCACTGTAAGGTACAAACTAACCCGATACTTTAAGCTACGGTGTGGTCTCCCCTTGTAATCGCGACTCCTTGATGGTGTGTATAATTCAACAATGAACATTAGACTCTTACTTTACAAACCTAGATTCTTATTCTATAATAGAACTCCCGTGGATAAATAAAATGTATAGTTGGACAATGCCTTAAATAATAATGATTATTCTAACAAACAAGCCAACTGGGATAAGTGAACCGATTTATTTTATAATAAACATGACCTTCATGAAGGTGCGATCACTAAAGAAGAAGGGACATGTCACTTGGGCAAGCGTGGTATACAAGATCAGTGATTGAAAGCAAGGAAGGCATGGATGGAGACTTGAGGAATATAGAATTCTAAACATTCGAATCTGCAGTACTCCTAGGAGTCGATGACCAATCAACTCAAGATTATACATCCTAATTTAAAGCAAATATCAACTCCTTCTTAAACGAGTCCTTTAAATATGATATGTAAATGTATTAGCATGGAATCATTCAGAGGAAATTTGAAAGGGAGAAATAAATAAGGAAATTGGAATATATTCCTAGGCATAGCAACAGATGTATTAAGATGATACACTCAGATTTGGGGAGCAAGAAGAGTAAGAGAATAAGAAGCAATAGGAGATATTAGGAATTAAGTTTAGCATATATATATACATTTCAGAATAGCAAACCCAAATGCTCTTAGGAGCCATGAGCATCATTAAGGGAATGAATGTATTATTCAATCGGGAATTTGAAAAGGCATCGTTGGCTGGAAATAAAGAGATTCTATAGAGCAAGAGCTCGAAGAAATAGGGATATCTACAGAATTGATCAACAATAAGGAGATAAGTAATTATGAATTTAAATAATAAGTTAGATAAATGTTTGTACATTTGAATAATGAAATTGATAATACACCATGGGTTTAAATAATAGTATAATTAATAATAATTCATGCATGATACTATGTCACCTAATTTTTTATTGATGACATTATGAATAATGAATCATGCATGCTACTAGTTATCTTATAATGTTGCTGATATGTTTGCTCCATTGACATTATGGTATTGTAATATGATTATACAATAATGATGCTTGCAGCAATTATTGAGCCTTATAAGTAATCGTGATTATTTGATAGAAAAATGAATAGATTTATGAATGTCTTTATCCTATGATTGACCAAGAAAAGGAGGAAGAGAATATAGTTTGAACACTAAACCATCATAAAAGGATATTTTCATAAAATCAAGGCAAGATTTAGGGTTATCCCAAAAAGGGGACATTACATTCTCCCTACTTCAAACAAATGTTTAAAGATGTGGTAGCTATTGGTACCTCATTCACCCCCCTGGAGAAAATAAATTACGCACTACACTCCTTGACAAAGAATATTCTAAGGTGAGTGTGGTGATGGAGGACATGAGACAATGTTGGATTAGGACATGCTGCTCTATTATCATGGATGGGTGGACCGATATTAGACATCGGCCACTTATCAACATCATAGTCACATGTTCAGCTGGTTCATATTTCCTTAAAGCCATTGATTGTTCTGGGAAGCGCAAGGATGCAGAATTCCAATTTAATATTTTGAGAGAGGCTATAGAGGAGGTTGGAGCAGCCAATGTTGTGCAGGTGGTTACTGATTTAGCACATGTGTGCAAATTAGCAGGTTTTATGGTTGAGAGTGCTTACAAGCACATCTTTTGGACCCCTTGTTGTGTTCATGTGTTGAACAATGCATTGAAAGACATAGGGAAGATAGATTGGGTGCACCAGGTGGTTGTAGAGGCTAGAGACATTCAAATATTTATTTGCAACCATCAGACCTCACTTGCTCTCTTTAGGACATTTTCGAAGAAGGAATTTCTCAAGCCTATAGAGACAAGGTATGCCAGCTACTTTATTTTGTTAGAGAGGATGCTTGAGGTGTAGGAGGCTCTACAGTTGATGATGGTTAATTCAAAGTGGAATAGATGGTCTATGGCAAGCACTGCAGAAGGGAGAAGCATCAAACAAAAAATTCTTGATGATACTTGGAGGTCCAATGTGAGGTAAAAAAAATTGTTAATTTGTTATTGATTGCTGATTTTATAAAAAAAAAAAATTAAATATGATTTTATTATTAATATTTTTTTATTTTCTAAGTTCTAACTTGTCTTTTTTCAAATTTTTGTTTGCAAATATATTTGCTCCATCATTTCACTAATTGTGGATGTCATAAGATATGCTGATACAGACTCTCCAAGTCTTGGAGAGATTTATGAAACATTTAACTCCATGCTTGGAAGAATGAAGAAAGCAATTTCTAATAGGGATCCTAATTCAGGATTATATGAGCAAGGAATTAAGCCCATTGTGACGTGGTAGTGGAACACTATTAACACCCCGCTTCATATGGCAGCCTTTGCTCTTAATCCCAAATGGTATGTACCAAGACCTGGTAGGATGCATCCTTGTGATGACGATGAGGTCAAAAGATGGGTTTATGAGGGCCCTTGCAAAAATGTATTTAGTTGAGGAGGCGAGTCTACTTTGTACACAATGGACTGACTTTTATAATCTTTGTGGTCCAACATTCAGCAAACCAGAGGCCAAGGTAGATAGAACTAAAATAGCTCAAAGGGATCCTATTGGATGGTGGTCATGGCATGGGGAGGATGCACCACAATTGAGGACGCTTGCTATTCACCTCCTTTCACAAGTAATACATTAACATAATTTGATTTAGATTAGTGTTGAACATTTATATAATCATAATTGAGTGTCCTACTTAGTAAATTACTAATTTAGTTTTTGTCTCCTCTCACAAGTTGCTAGTTCTTCTGTTGCAGAGAGGAATTGGTCAACATACAACTTTATTCACTCTATCAAGAGGAATAGGCTAACCCCTAGACGAGCAGAGAAATTAGTGGTTGTGCATAGTGCTCTGCGACTCCAGGATCGTCAAACTCCTGATTATCGACAGACTCCAACGTTACAGTGGGATGTTGATCCAGAGGACGTCGCACAAATTGATGAGGAGACACAAGAGGGATTGGTTGGAGTTCCATTAGATGAGCCAACCTCTCATACTCATAGTGGTAGTGACTTAGACTCTGGGTCTGATTTTGATGCAATGTTGGCAAATGCCAAGTAGAGCCCGCCATCATACTTTCTATTACTATGTTGTGACATTTGTGACTTTGTCATTTTGACATTTGTAGGCAAACTTGTAGCCTTTGGGCATTTTATTATTTTATATCATATGCACATTGACTGTTTGACATGAATTATGGTCCATAGAAGCAATTAAGTAGTTGTAGTATTAATTTGTTTGACTCTATGATGCATATGTCAATATGATTGGTGATTACATTTGCAACTTTATGAATGTTCATTGTTATGATTATCATTACTCATATGAATATCTGAAATTTCCCTATATTTTTAAAATCTCTCTCTCTCTCTCTCTCTCTCTCTCTCTCTCTCTCTCTCTCTCTCTCTCTATATATATATATATATAGCCATCCCCCTGTCCCCAAAAATCCCCTAAAACAATGTCATCCCCAAAACGCATTCCGCTATCCCCCAGTACCAAAAACTTGGTGGAACATAGATTTTAGCAGATTTGTAAAAGAGTAAAGGGAGTGTTAAATATTTTTCCATTAGATAATAAAGACCTACTAATACAAAAGAAGAGAGCAACTATTTGAGCCACAATTTTAGCTATTATTATTCAAGTAAATTTTCCTTGATTTTGCGTATAAGTGGATGGAGTTAAAAACATTGATGGACTTTGAGTTGAAAATTTGAGAGATTATAAGTACAAGTTTCAAATGGAAAAATCAAAGCACGAGGAACATTCCCTTTCAATGGGACAGTTACTGCTGAAATCTATCCAGATCATTAAAGAGAAAATATATGAGGCCCACTTCATGAGGGATTAAGATAAGCCCACAAGACTAGGCCATGACTTCTCTCAAGGCATGTATTAGTTTGCCTAATACCTATTTAACATGCATGGAATGCTACACTATATATATCTAAAGCATTCATGCACTGCTATTGTACTCCTTGCAGGCCTTCTAAACCTCCATGTATATGATGATCATAAATGGAATGTAGTTGTGAAACAAGTGCAGGGCATGATTTAAGCAGTGAGTCTCACCAATTAACAAAGCATTAAGCTTGCGGAATATATAGGAAATTTAAATATAACCAAAACAATCCTTCATTTTGATATAAAATACTACTACAATTTATTCTTTTCAGCACTACAAAGCTGATTTTTATCTTTCTGATAGGAACCATTCTGCCTCCAGTTCCACAATGTCTATATACTATTACATATATACTTATGCTTCCCACTTGATTATACAATTGTCACTACCCTACCCACTTATCATTAAAACTTGATGGCCAATGTCAAATTGAAGCTCCAAATTATCACACTTTGTTAGCATCTGAAAAGGAAATTTGTCCCAACCTAACCTTGATAATCAAAACAATCACCTTGGTATTATTGTTGACAATTGAAATGTTAAAATTCTTTTGAATAGTCAGGATCACAGGATCACAAGAATTCCAAGAAAAAAACCTCTTTAGGTTGATATCACACCAATAGAGTTTAGTTTGTCTTTCTATATTTACTTTTGGCAAGTACTTTTATAAGGTTCATATATGTTAAAAAAATAAGATAGAAGCCTTACTTAGTATTTATGATATTGTCTACTATTTCCCGCTAAATTGTGTCTTTGAATTTATATACATGGAAAGCATTACTACGAGCCTAAGGCAAATGACAATAGTGTGGAATATAGAGAAAAAAGCAACACATCTCTTAACCATTCCATGTTAATGTCCTTAACATCAAATGAAGAAGCATACCAAAGAACGTGTCTCTATTTGAATGTCCTTAACATCTATTAAAAATATACGTCCGTTTAAGGTTGCCAACCGGCAATTTGCCTCAGCAACTTGATGAAATCTAGTGAACTTTTGATGGTGAACCACGTCCCAGCGGCCAATGCTCAGTTTTGTGCTAAAAATCAATGAAAAAACAGGATTAAATAGTGATTTCACACTGCTATGGTTTTGTGATAGGTTGGTTGGGCAATTTTTCCGTGATTTTCACATGATTTTTTCACGATTTAAACCTTAAAAATCATTGAAAATCATGGCTGATTAAATCAGAGATTTTTTGGGGAAAAAATCGTTTCGGCCAAAGATTTGTTAAAAATCGGGATTTTTGGGATTTTTTAAGGATTTATGCTTCTATGATACAAACCATTATAGAGTTTGATTAATTTCCTCTATTTACAGAATTTTACATCACTGCATATATACAGTGATTTTATCCATTTTTATTGCTGTTCATGATTCAGAACAACAATAATAACTGTTGTAGAATTTAGATATTTGCCACTATGGGCTGTACATGGTGATACTACTTGTCTAAGGTGTTTTATATTTTTTATTCTAGCTGTTCTTGACTGCAAACAATAATGACTACCTTACAGTTGATTACTTGTGTCACTAATGGCTGTACAATTCACCATTAACTGTGAAAAGTAATTTAATTTTATCACAATGGTTGTTTATGACTGTGACCAGCTTTGTTGCATAAATTTATAGACAGTATGAATGTGGAAAATGTTTATAATATATCAATAATTGACTAGTATATGTTCAGAATACTCTTGAAATTACGTGAGAATAGTATCCTTGTATTATTGTATAACTTAAGTGAACAGTCATATATCCGCCTGTTCATTCAAACAGCCTTATACATGAGTGTCCATTTTAAGTCATATGGACACTTTATTAAAGCTTACATGGCTAAAATAGTAATTTTACAGTGCACAAAAAATAAACTAGTATAACTCTCACTCATAGGGCAGGGTATGCTGAGGCTTCGGTTGTTAATATATTTCCAAAAACTTATGTGTTAAGACCAACTCAGGGGCAAGGTATGTTGGGAGTTAGACAAACAACAATTTATTTATATAAAAACTTATACTTTGTATTAATGATAGTATTTTATACTGCAAACTAGTAGGAACAATTCAGAGCAAGGTATGCCTAGAGTATGGAGGTAGTATATTATTGAAATTGCATATTGTCTTACTGTCTTACACTTTGTGTTTCCAATTTATGGTCATGTGTATCTCTGCTAGAAAAATATGTTAGCATATGGATGTACTATTACAAGTATTCATCTATTGCATGGAATCAACAGATTAAGGAAATCATCTATATAGTTCAGCACAATGTTATAAATAGAACCAACTAAAGGGTAAGGGCATACCAAATGATTGGAAAAGATAGTTATTCTTATACTTGTATAATTGATAAAACCAACTCAGGGTAAGAGGAACCAAGAGATGGGAGAATAATCGTTAATCTATACACTTGTATTAATGATCATAATGTGAACTAAAGGCAAGCAAGACCATCTCAGGGTAGGGTATACCGGGAGATTGGGAACTTGACAGTTAACATATATATGCCAATCTACACTTATGATTACCAATCTAAATTAACAAAATCTATTAGGACCAGCTCAAGGTAGGGCATGCCTGGAGTTTGGTAACAGAAGGATATTTTATATTTTGGCCTATACTTTGTGTTTCGCCAATTAATTAGTCATCACAAAGAGTCAAGCAAGAGATAGTAGTGTTGTGAGTAGATGACCTTCATTTATGCAACTGATAATTGAACACTTTGGCCAAAGTGATGCAATGGCTACATGCATTGTCAATTCATTGTACACGGGTTTCATGTTAGTTGAAAGTCATGTTAGCTGGAGGGTATCTAGGGACTACATGATTGACTGAATGTGACATGTGTGTATATATCATATTTGTACTTGGTTCTCAGATTTGGTTCTACTGTAGATGTCCCTATCAATCATCCTCGTTGAAGGTCAGGCTGCTTCCAATTGGGAAGATGAGCAGGGGACTCCCTAGTTTTTGTTTGGAGGTAAAGTGCTCAAATGATGCTCTCGCTCCTACAAGTGGACAACCATATTGCTTGCACTTGGTCGAGATCACTATGACTGATGATTTGTGATTGATGGTTAACCCATTTGTAATGAAAACTCGGAATATGTATAGTGATGCATCTCGGTGGACTGGTAGGACAGTATTCCTAACCCGAATTGTATCTTACTTGCAAACTTGAATCATGGTGATCTATGAAATGATGTAATATTGGTATCTTTCATATGAAATGAGAATCTCTATGTTTATTGATTTATGTTTTGAAAAAGAAATTCCGAAAAAGAAAAGAGAAAGTTTGACATTTCTATGTTAATAAACTTCAGATTATTCTTTAATTATATTATTATTTTGGGTGGCTTGGTACACTAATTGGCAACTTTTAACTTTATTTATGTCTCATAATTGAAGTTCGGACTTTGTTTCTCTTTCTAAGTACTCTATTTGGCATTAACAAACATTTGTATTTTTTTTCATGTTTTTAATAATATTTTAGCATCTTTTAATTTGCAGTGTTTTTCTTATTATAAACCCGTGTAATTGAATTCCATTTACACTTTCAAATTTTCGTGTGGTTGCCATGTAAGTACAATGCTACTATGATCAAAAGGTTTGGTATATTGAGAGGATTATCTTTTTGTTCTCACTCTCCACATACCTTTGGGCATATAGGGAGGTATAGTATATTTGACAATTTGGCATTGGACATATAGATATATCAAAAAGTGGGAGTAATAAGGTTGCAGCAGTAAGAGGATTTCTTCTAGGGGTGATAAGGGAAATTTAAGACCTTGAAACATTTGAAATCTAAAACCAAATGTTTTTGCATGTTTGATTATCATGTTGCATGAGAGACTTTGCATGGACATACGACATGTCGATTGAGGGTACAAACTGAAATGCATTTTTTGCGGACTTGTATGTAATGGAGGCATTTTCCACTTCAAATGGCATTTATTATAGCAACTGGGGCATGATACCAAAGCCTTGCAAAAAGTACCCTTCAAATGTCACCCATCAAGCACAGCAAACTCTTCTAACATATTTAAAGGGTACAAACAAAAAGGAAAGGATAGGCACAGAAGTTGGACCAAATTCTTCAAAGGCTAGGGTCAGTTTTGTTGATAGCAAAAACTACCACAGTAGACTGCAATAGTCCCAATCTACACCTAGTTTTGTGGCTACCAAGCCAAACACAACAGTGTAAATATTACACCTTCATTGCACCTTGTACTCTAGAAGGGCCACAACCCACTTTAGAGAGTATAAGGTGGAGGAATGTTCATAAATAGGCAAAGAAGGCCATGGGCGATTTTTTGTTTATTCTAGCATACCATTCAATGTCGTCAAGTCTCCATACTAGCAAGATATGTTAGATGCCATTGTAGCTGCAGGTCCTAGGTTCAAAATCCCATCAAATGCAACTTTTAGGGCTAACACGTTCAAGGAGCAATAGACTATGTGAGTGATGTTGCCAAACATAGAAAAGAGTGAGCTAAGATTGGATGCACTATCATGTTGGGTGGGTGGACATATAGAAGAAATTATTCTCTCATCAACTTTCTTGGAACATCTAACATTGGCGCAATCTTTCTATAATTCATGGATGCACCAAACAAGGTGAAATCACTAGAGGATCTTTTAAAACTATTTGATGAGGTGATAATTGACATAAAGCCACAAAATGTGGTCTAATTTATTACAAATTGAAATAATGTTGTTGCTTGTGTTGTTATTGGGAGACTTATGATAGAGAAATATCCACTATGTTTTTGAGCCCATGCACAATATTGCATGGAGAGATTGCTCCCTACTCTAGAGGAGCTATGTGCAGCCATGGCAAAGTTCTCCAATTCACAAGCAAGCAAGGGGTTTTATCTCCAATATATCTATAGTAGAAGGCAGAACCACCTTTACACCAAGTAGACTCCATAAAATTTTGACAATTTCTCTCTACTAGACATATGTACAATATAGGTATTAAGTTTTGACTAAATTGTATATGATAGAATCTTGAAAAAAAACATACTTTTTCTATATGATGGTGGGATTTTCTTGGCAAGGAAGCCAAAAATCTGTGATGGATGGTGATTAACATTTTTCCCAACCATGCAATTCATCCACTTGTGAGCATAGTTGGAGTGTGTTTGAATTCATACATTCCAAGGAACACAGCCATTTAACTCAACATCCGATGAATGATTTGGTGTTTCTTCACCACAGCCTTCACCTTAAGCTAACAAAAGCCTGAGGTTAGAAAAACTCATAATTTTAATTCTAAATTCTAAGTATTATTTTGTTTCATTTTCCATAGTTGATTTCTCTTTTCCAAAAACATATTCTATCTGCCTCATTAATATATGCATTTTAAATTGATAAATCAAATAGCATCAAGGAAGATCGGCCAGTTGGCCTTGACAAGATCCATCCAAATTCATAATGTTTTTTAATAAGGAAGAGCTTTCTATCTTGGGGGATGCCAATTTTGATTTTAAAAACAGCAGGTTTTTTCTCTCTTTCTTTTTTCTTTTTACATTTTTTTGATTCCTGATTCCTCCCAATTAATTGAGACTTTCAGTTTTTCAATTTATTGCCAAGAAAGCTTTATGCTACTATGGTGCAAGTAGTTACAGATGCAACATAAGTGTGCAAGGCAGCAAAGAAGTTGGTTGAGACTCCCTATAGGCACATCTACTAGAGTAAAAGATAGGGCTGTAAGAGATTGTTTTGATCAGACATGAGGTATATCTTATCCTTGCCCTCATTTTTACCATCATCAAATATGGAGAATCTAGCAGTAAAAACCTAAAGAGACATCTGAGTGCATTGATAGCATGATTGATCATATGGCAATTGTGATTCGTGATAAAGACCCCATATTGACATTTGATCACAATCATTTTTAGCCCATCATTGAGCAGAGGTGGGAAAAGCTGAACAATGGGGAAATCATTTTACACCTGCCCGCATATGCAATGATTCCAAAAATTTTGTGGATGGGTATAGATTCCTATAAATGACAAGTACGTGAAGAATGGGTTCATAAAGGTCCTCAAGAAAATGTACAGTATGGAGATGGCTGCAACAATAAGGGATCAATGAACCAAATTTGCTTCTTTTCAAGGCTACAATACTTTGGTTAAGATAAATGGACTCACTATGGTGCAAGAAAACCTAATTAACTGGTGACAGCTATATGGGAATCTAACATTAGTACAATCACTTTCTGCCCACCTCCTTTCACAAGATCAGAGGAATTGGTCAAAATATAGCTTTTATCTACTCTGTTAAGAGAAGCAGGCTTACCTCTATGAAAGCAAAGAAGATAGTTGTTGTGCATAGTGCCTTGCATCTTATAGATTGCAAGACAATTGATTACAAGAAGAGTCTAATAGCACAGTGGGATGTAGAGCCCAAGGAACAGAGATGGGTAGATGAGAACATTGATTTGCATCCAAGATTGGTTGAGATCCCATTGCAGTATCTGAATGAGTACAGCAGTTCCAACAATAAGGAGCTATTCAAGTGATATCCATTTAATGATGACCACCATTTTTGAGCATGCCGCTAAATGTAGCTATGCATTTTCATTTTGACACTTCAACTTTTAATGTTCAATTTATAACTTTAGACTTGCAGTTGATAATGACATAAGATAATGAATCATGACTGATCAATGAACATAATCCAACTCTAATTTTGATTTCCAAAGTTCAATATCATGGATGGTCATTGGTTATGATGTTATAATGGAATTGAATTTCGAATTTGACTTATCAGTTCTCAATTCATATTAGAGTGTGGAAGTTATTTAATTCAATTTCTTTGTTTATAATATGTATTTTGTCTAATTCTTTCTGGAATTTTTTTCCAATAATTTTATATCTATTTTTAGTGTCCTGGAATTGAACAAAATTTTCACTCTCCATGGAAATGCATCCCTTGTCCTGAAAACTTGGAGGCGTGTAGCTAGAAACTGAATTGAAAGTAATTAAAACGCAATATTAGATTGTTAATTTGATTATATTAAACTTAAGTAAATGAAGGACTGATACCATGCCTAAATGTCACACATACTGAAATGTTTCATTAAATGCTAGTTTTAAAAAAGTACCTTCTGAAAGAGAACACTTCCAAACCTGTGATTCAATAAGATGGAAACAATCATAATCTATTGAATTTAAGTGTAGCATAAAGCAATAAAATTTTCAATTACAAAAAGAATGCTAAGGAAATGCACACCTTATCAAAATTATAGATGTGGTATTCTGCAACTGTGCAACTTAGAGAGTAGCGTTCAGCTATGAATGTGTTCAAAGCTAAGAGAAAACTGCCAAGAACTGCATACACAAAGACACTAGATCTGAACAAAACTCAAGCGATAAATGCAAGATTCAACTTTTCTGGGCAAGTAACAAAGAAAGATGTCATAGGCCACAAACATGAATGAGGACAAACTTTTCTCAACAACCCATAAGGTTTCAACCACATGACTAGCGTCTAACAGACAAAATGAAAATTTCTAGAAATTTTCTCATCAGATAACAGAATGATTTCAATCATCCAAATAATACTGGTAAAGGAGACCTATGTTTCTTTGACAGAAACCTATATACAAGGTTCAAGTTCAAGCTTGAATTCACACACTTTAAAATTCAGGAAAAAACAATTACGAGAAACAATTTGATAAAATTCAGCTTTTAAGTTCAAGAAATATAAACTAATCAAAGTTATAAAACAAGAAATTAATCAGAGATAAGTGTAAAACTATAAAAATACCAAAAATATTATTTTACCTGACTACAGTAAAATTGATAACTGAAGTGAAACTGCAATTCACCAAATCTGAAGAAATTTTTCATGCACTACAGAAAATTGTGGATTTCTAACTTTCGTGGATGAAGTTGGTCAAATGAAGGCAAGAACTGACAGAAACACCATCCAATTAATCCAAAAAATAAAAATAAAAATAATACACTATAGAAAATGATGGATTTCCAACCTTACGGATGAAGTTGGTATAACGAAGGCAAGAATTGAAAGAAACATCATGCACTTAACGAAAGAATATTTCGTTTCTTTAAAAAACAAATGTAGAAACTTATTTTGGAATCTACATGCAACTTGGATCAAATTATTTTGTTCAAATTTTGTCTACAAAACCTGGAGAATGGAATGTACATAGCTTTTCTTGGTTGTAGAATTAGCCATCTACAATGATTGTACAGAGTTCTTTTGGATTTACATATAATCAAGAGAATGCTTGTTCAAAATGCTCTCCACGTTCCTATATTTAGTTGTATGTATATAAAATTATGTCTATAAATTTGTTCATGTTCACATGTTATTTCTTGGTGCATAAGAACTTTTGCACATATAACAAAATTCCAAAAAAACTAGGTATACTAAAATGTTCTCAACAAGAAGTGAACAAGCCTTACAGAACAAAATTGAAGGCTCTGGGATACAATTCTTGCATACCTTCATCAATGTCAACAGCAACAACAAGCTTTCCAGAATGCAGCTGATTGCTTTGGTATCCCACAGGAGCCCCCTTATTGAATCTATCTGTAGATATTTCATGCCCATCTTCATTGGCCTCCGATGTTCTAGAACTTTCAAAAGCAGTAATATGATCGGCTGATGTTGTATGTATCGATTCTCCAACTAGGGAAACCCTACTATGCTTGTGCCCAAGCAACGATTCAATTGACTTATTATTCTCCAAACAAGACCGTGAAATTGTAGAGGTCCATGTTTTACGATTGTGGCTAGTATTATTTACAGAATGCAGGCTTCTGCTGAACATACACATTGAGGTAGTTGTAGAGGCCCATGTTCTTTGAAGGTGGGTTTTATGATTTACAGAATGAAATCTTTTATTGAGAATACCCAGTGAAGTAGATTTTATTCCCAGTAGTGGGTGATGTAAAGCCATTTGCATATACAGTGAGGATTTCAGGGCACAGAAACCCTCCAAATTAGATGGAAACCTTCTCAATATCATTTTATGGGAACGCCATTAAATATACTGAATCAATGGACAAGAGGTTTTGGGCTGAATCGGATTCCAACCCAAAAAGAAAGTAAGCTGGGAAGCAATCGAAAATTGATATTGACAAGAAGCGATGAGTAGGGCCTCGTATATTCTCTTTCACCCAACTCGAATGAGATCCACGAGCAAAAATCAAATTATCAAATGAAAGTTTTTAATAACGTTCAAATGACCGATTACGCGATCAGGGAAAAAATCTGATTTGTTTTTGTGGTGTTAGTGGTTTCATTTTATGTTTTTTTATTTGTTTTTCTTTTAAATATAAGAGTTCCTATTAAGTTGTAACTTTAATCAAATAAGATCTTTGGAGTTAGTTCATTGGGGCTTAGCAATCACTTTAGGCAGTTCAGATTGTGGGTTCGATATTTGTTGGCAGCAGTTTACTTGCAATGTGTGGTGTTTATTGGGGGAGGGTCCATTGCACACCATCTGAGAGGTTATAGAGAGGGCTCTCCTTGTCAAAGAGCTAAGCTTTGAATCGTTGGGCTAACCTATTGATTCCTCTTAGCCAAAAAAACCTTATCATATGAAATAATATAAAAATTATTAAGATATACAATGGGTATTTATTTATATTAATAAGAGAATATATAAAAGGAAATATAAAAAAGGTGGGAAGGAAATATATGTATTCGTGTAATATTTTTAATGAACAAGCTCTTTATTACTTTTTAAGAACTGGAAGGTAATAATACATTATTCACAAAAAAATGTGGGTAGTAAAAAAGCACACCCTCAAAATCTATGTAAGACCAAGTCCATAATAAAAAAAAGAAAATAATTTAAATGGGGCTAGAAAACATAAAATATCACTAAAAACATAAAACATAAAATGTCACTAAACAACAAGAGGGGGATCACAATCATTTTGTTTACTCAAAACATCGACAAGGATGGAACTACCATCAATAGACTCCCAATGAGTGAGAGCACCCTCCTCCTCCTAGTCTTCATTTTTAGGTTGTTAAGCACAAATAGGAGAGGTATCCAATTCTAGGAAAAGAAACATGCTAGAATTTAATCAATCAAGAGCACCACACCCATGAGAAGAGAGGTGAAATGTGACTAAGAAAGCTAAGACCAACTATAAGCTACACTATCCTTGGAATCTTGAGGTTGAGAACCTTTGAGACTGAAATTCTTGATCTCTTCTAGCACATTGATTATGACCACACCTATGCCCACAAGGTGGGGAAGAGACAAGAGCTAGAACTCGGGCAATCATGTAAGGGGCATTACCCAGTGATCTAAGAGCTCTTGCAAATGCATAAATTTTGTTGAGAAAATGTGTCTCAACCTTGAAATTACATAAGGTACTATTGATACATAAGGTATTGTTCAGCCGATGACGATGAGGGGGGCGTGGGGGGATCCCCCCACGAGGGGTTTGGGGGGATTATGCCCTCGACTGGGGTCTAGGGGCAATGCACCCTGGCGAGGGCTGGGGACAGTGCCCCCAAAAGGAAAATTTTATTTATATTTTATTATTGTAAATCTAGACCATTCATCATTATGTCTCATATCCAACGGTCGATATTTTATTGGCTTGATTTTCCCTAGAAGGCAACCCTATTTTATGAGGGAATTGTATTATGACTGTGTATTGTGATGTATTTTGAGAGTCTGATAGTGGTTGTATTGCCTCTAGATCTCTGAGTGGTGATACTCCTATGAGAAGCTTGCTCAGCAATTATATTGTAATCTTTGTGATTATTGAATTATATATTGGGAAGCTTTTGGAGTGTGGGTTTTTTCTCCCGAAAGGGTTTTCCCTACGTAAATCATTGTGTTGTGGTATGCATGATATTTATGTTTATTTATGTTTTTAAGTTTATGTAACTGTTAAAGATCTTAAAAGTTTTGCATTATTCTCCTCTCAAGATTAGTGTACGAAGTTGTTTCGCTACCTTAGCTTCCTTACAAATTCAAGTGTAACCTTGTGATCTTACACCTAAATTTACATAAGAACATTAGAGAAAATAATAGCTTTAGTGTAGAAAAAAAAGTGAACATCGATCGAATAGCCTAAAAAGATAGTTAAATTTCTATCTTCCAAATACTAAAGATAATTTTCACCCTAAGAGAATATTAAATCTAGGAAAATTTAAATTTAAAACAATGTCAATCACTCAAAAAACTATATGCCATGAGAAGGAATCAAGTTGAAAGTGCTTAAATAAATCATGTCTCTAAATGTAAGCTTCTTAAGCTATAGTGCATAAACAAAACATATGCTTGAGAATCTCAAACTATCCACAAAAAGGATAGAAAAGGTTGAGAACTCTCAAATGATACAAGCAAGAGCCAAGTGAAAGACCTTGGTAGAGAAGGCTCAAGAATGGTTGTCCAATAATGCAACTATCTATGTCAAATGCTAGAAGACTAGAGGTGCCAATGGTGATTTAGTTGATCCACCATTTAGAGATGGGGCATAAGCCAGAAGTATCCCTTACCTGATTTGTAATTGTGAAATGTTGTTTCAAGATACCATTTACAATCTTTCCACCAAGGCTTGAAAGGATAACCTTAATTTTGTGAACCATATGGAAAGGTATAGTATCAATAACAATCTATAATTTCTCCTAATATCAATTAGATAACCATAATTTCAACTTGGTCATGAGTTAGGATAGAAAATTCTTGGTAGCTTATCAAGGAGATCTAGCAGAATTTGAATTCCTTTGTTAAAGAATTTCAAAGCGTGAACCTAAGGGGCTTTGACAAGAGGATGATCTTGATTACATATAATCAAAGACCACCAAATAAAGTATTGATTAATTAAGAGGCCATTATAGAAGTCATTGCCTCTAAATAATTTTCCAAGCTCTATGAGCTCATTATACATCTCATGGAATCTAAAAAATTAGAGAGAGGCAACATACAATATGAAATCGTATTGGAAAGTGGTATAAAAAGTTGTGAACAATTTCCTTTGTTGTGTAGATTGAAGAATTGGGTTTGGAAAGTTTTCACTCAATATGAAATTGCATTAGAAAGTGGTATAAAAAGAGAACATTCAATAAAGGCTCCATGGGAAAAGAATAATAATTGGCAAAAGAAAAAATGATTGAGCTAACAACATGGGTCTATCAAGAAATTTAAGGACCCCATTAATTATTTCTCTAAGGTTACTCCACATGCACCACATCTTAGGATCTTGGTAGTGACCAAGGTTGGGATAAAAAAGCCCCAATTTATTGTACATAAAGTACCATGTCTCTCTATTGCTAGTTGTCTAATGTGTATGCAACACCCCATATTTATCATAAGTCATACAATCATATTAAAACCACCATGTAATATCCAAGTGCTATTAGGCATTCAATTTGTAATCAATTTCTAAAGGGTGGATCTCTCAACATCATTTGAGACATAAACATTAATAACTATAAAATAATTATTATTAATGTTGAAAGGGGTCTATAATACTTATTTGGTGGGGTCACATCCTTAATCAACTAAGTTTTAATACCACATAGAATAGAGAAAGGTGATAATGCCTTTACGAACCACTTCATGGTTGCTACAAAAAATGACTAGAAGGCTAGATAACATGACATGTTGTAGAAACCAAAAAAATAAATATAACATCTTAAAAAAAAAAAAAATCTAGTCGTATAAAGTTTTGATGAGTTTAGTGAATAGAATACTTCTATGGGAGGTATGTCAGACCTTAAAAAAAAAAATTCATGAATGAGTGTTGTGATTCGACTCCTTGTTATCTAGTTCATTTAGATTTGAGTAACCATTCTTTAGAAACACTTCCTCTAAACTAAACTTTCCCATTCAAGTGGAAGGATGGATAAGACATTGTTTCTTTGGTACATATTATCCTTCTTCCATTTTTCTTGATGGGTTGCAAGATCTTTGTTGTATAATAAGAGGTGGGGAAGTATGCCAGTCAATGTTGGCTTCTTGAGATAGAAAAAATAATGTCTATAATGGTGCTTCAAAGAATTACATTTCAACTCTACATATACCCATGAAGAGAGACAAAAAATTTCCCATGTTTGGAGGTTTTGAAACTATACTTTAGATTTTCAAGGAATGACCCCCAAACCTTCAAGATGGCTTAGGCAAAGGAAAATCATTACTAAGATTCTTATCTTTGTGGATCACCATAGTAGGACAACCCTCTTCTTTTTTGTAGGAGACATAGACTTGGAAGCAAGTTGAGTGATAATCTTATAATTGGTAGATGGAATGTCCCCTTTCAAAATATTTCAAATTAGAGGTAATATTAGCTTATTTCCTATTTTTAGTGGGCTAAGGTAAGAAAATAAAAAATATATTTTGGATATTTGTTTGTGAAAGAGGATAAATCCTATAAAATTGAAAGTGTAGAAGTATCTTTCAATCTCCTAAGCCAGTGAAGAGAAAGAAGTTTTGTGTTGACAAGTTTTATGTTTTGTAAATTTTGTGAGTTTGTGAAATGTGAAAAAATGTAATAAAAGAAATGGAGAAGTTTGTTAGGCTCATGATGTCACAAATTTTGTAAGCACAAAACCTTTGAAAGTTCAACAAAAGGAGGTAAGTTCAATATGTCACAAATTTTAAAGGTTCATGAACCAAAGAAAAGTGTGACAATATGAAGAGAAGGAAGAGAGGAAGTGGAAATAAGGAAATAAGAGACAAAAAGTGATGATTTTTGAATGTTGAAAATTTCACAGGTTTATAAACGATTCAAAAGTGTGACTAGTTAGAAAAAAGTCAAATTCTTTAATTTACACAACAAATGCAAATTCAAAATCCAATTTGAGTGGGAAAAGGAGCAACATTTAATATAATTGGTCCATGCACAATTTGAGCCACTCAATTGGGTGGGATTCTTTTGTTGGTGGTAAATAGGTTTTTTACCTATCTAGGTACTATTGACATGTTAAGTCCACTTAGGTCCTAGGAGGGAATATTTCTAGATAGTGTTAGTTGTCACTAGATCTTAACATATCTTTGGCATTTAATGCTTGTGTCCTTAGCCATTTAATATTTGATGGGGTAGTTATCTCATTATACAAGATTAAGACACATGGCAAGATATTATCTAATCCTCTCTCACACTTTGCCTTTATAAGCAAGACATCATTTGAACATCCTAGAAAATTAAATTTAATTGAGTAAGTCCAATATATCACTGCAATCTTGAGTATTATATATTGGCCATATCTTGCATCCATTATTACAAATTTGTGTTTTTTCTTTTCCATCTTATAGAAGGTTTTTTTTTTTGTTTTTGTAGGTGATCCTAGAGACTTGAGTCCTTGAGTGACTCTAACATGGTATCAAAGCTTCATAATTGCAAAAACCCTTCATAAATCTAAGGGTAATTTGAGCTTGAGCTTTTGTTGGGTGTGCATTGGGGCGACACGAACCTCACGATTGAGTCCAAAAGGCCCAAAAACCACTATTTTTATATAGAATACTTCATACTTTGGTGAAAAAAATTGGGCCATTTTTTGAGGGTTTGCAAATTTGGTAGAAAAATTGTTCATAAAATTATATGGAATTTGTACCATTCATACGTACCGCATCATACGTTGTCGTCACAATCTATAGATGGATTCGACATATTCCATGGCATATTCTTGTTCTACGTCTATGGTATGTTTTGCTTGCATCATCTATGTACATGTATCATCTCTACATACAAGCGATCAAATTATTGTACAAAAGGTACAATTGCATATTTAATAATTTAAAATTTTGTTTTTTAAACCCACAATTTAATTTTTCTCTATCGTCATTTTTATTATTTTGTCTAGTAAGGTTTTAGCTCCCACAAAATTTCTCCCACCCTCGGTTCCAACCCAACAAAGCGAGAGGCTTTGCTAAACCCCGCAAGGCTTAAGGGAAAGTGGGTGGCACAACACCACCACTGCTCGGGTGCTGCTACCACGACCGATGGTGTTTAGTCATAGTGGCAACCAAGGTCCAAGCACCCAAGTGCTAAATTTTTTGCCCCCAAGCCCTAATAGGGCAATTTTTTGCAAAACCCCATAACTTTTCACCAGGGTGTCAAAATTTTGCAAATGAGATATCAATGAAAATTTGATTCTAAGTACTTCATGGTGGTGCAAGACATTTTTTTAGACTTTTCCTTAGGCGAATTTTATCGCTAGTTGAAGTCAAATTTTCCTTTTTGGACCTCTAAGCTCATAATTTTTTTCCACGATCTTTGATTTTTGTGATTCTTGTGGTGTTGGAAAGGTATTGAGGAGCTCTATATTTATATTCAGAATTTTTTCTAGATTTAGTCCTAGGTATCTTATATTCATTTTTGTGCAAATTCATATTTTGGTTGATTACTTGGACATACAACAACCTAGAGAAGTTTTGTCCTTTTGGGAAGGCTTCATTTTCAGTCTAGATCATATTGGGAAAGGTTACTTTTAGTTTGAGGAACTCATTCTTAGATATTGTTGTAATTTTTCGATCTTTGATCCATCTCGGTATTGTAAATTTAACACAATTTTGGCATTGTAAACATACTACATATAAACTGCCACATCATATTATTGGGGGGGGTTTTTGATTGATTGATTTGTGGGGGTCTCTTGGTGCTTTTTTTTATCAATTTTCTTGTGCTCTTATTTTTCCATGGATCGTTCTAAAGTTCCTTTGCTAACATCATATAACTATTCAACATGGCATCAAAAAGCATGGAGTATTTTAATGAATGAAGTTCACTCTTTATATGTTGAAAATAAAGTACCTAAACCTACAGATTCAAATAAAAAGATAAAATGGATGATTGAACATACCAAAGCTCTTAGATGTCTTTGTAAACTAGTTTCTCAATATTTGTTGTTTCAAATTGAATTTTGTAAGAATTCTCATGAAGTTTTGGGAAAATTAAAAACATTATATGGTACTACAGATGAAGTAAGAGGTTGTCAAATTGATAATGAATTGATGATCCTTGATCCTAATAACTTTGACAACATACAAGACTACATCACTAAGGTTAAAGATCTAAGATATAAATATAAAGCATGTGGAATTGATAAGAAGACATTTAGTTGGTCTACAATACATTAAACAAACTTGGTCCTAATTATGCTTCTTTTGTTTCTAGATTCCATACTCATAGGTTGACTATGGGGTATGTATATACTACACATTCATTTGCATCATTTTTTGAGATGTCGATACACGAGAAACAAAAGCTTATCTCAATGGGTCTCATCAAGTCATCTAAATCTCAGGCATTTTTGGCTAGTTAGGTGAAAGAATCAAAACATATAGATAAGAAACAAAAGAAATCAAAGAACAATCCACATTTAGATAAACCAAAGAATAAATCCTCTTCCACAAATAAATCATCTAAGAAAGATAATTCTACTTGTTCATATTGCAAGAAGCTTGAGAATGATGAACATGGTTGTTATAAGAAGGATATTGATGAGTTGAAACATCTTCTAAAAAAGAATCAAATTGATTTTCCTTCTAGAATGTCTGAGTCATCTTCTTCATCTTCAAAATAGTCTAATAAGGGAAAAGGTCATGTTGGTTTGGTTGCTACATCAATAAATAAGGGAACAACTCTATGATTTTTCATGTCTTGGATTAGGAAGATGAATTTTGGATTTGGGAGCATCTCATCATATGGCATCTTTGCAATCTATATTCTTTTCTTTTGAGTCTTATACTATGTCTCCTATTTTGATGGGAAACAATACATATATGAGTGTACTTGGGAAGGGGTCTATTTCTTTTGGGGAGGGCACCTTCAATATTTTTTTTGTGTGTACCTCATTTGACGAATAATCTTCTTTCCATATATCAAATTACACATGGTGGAGATGGGAGGATTGTGGAGTTCACTAGATTGATTCAGTTATCATTAGAGACTTGGAGAGTAGAGATATTATTTCTACTTGGATGGTTGATCATTCATCTTGATTGTACACCTTTGTAGATTTTGCTTTTATTGATTACATTATTCCTTCATCTGTTGATCATACTTCTAGTATGAACCGTGATTCAAAGGAGACATTTGGCTTCTTGAACTTGAGAGTTCTCACATCAAATCTCGTTCTTGAGCCTTGCATTTTATCTTCTCCATATTTTGTTGCATTTGATGATGCTCATGTTGGAATGGTTTTGGCATCTTGTGATTCAGTGTAATAGGATCTACATCATCTTCCAACTACATCTACATGGGATGGCTACTTGATAGAAATTGTTGGTTTGTTTATTGAGTCCCATATTTCAAATTTGGGAGACACCATTGATTGCGTACATCTTCTCTTTGATGGAGATGATCCTTCTTTATTTGTTGTGAGGGAATACTCTATCCCTCTCGTTCATTCTCTACGTGATCATTTCTTGTAGTTTTACATGAGTGTGGATAATTTTGGACAACATCTGGAGGAGGTTTCTTTGCCTTCATAGGAGGCATCATTGTCTTTAGAGTGTGTTCTAAATCCTTCTTTAGGATATTCTAGATTGGCATCTTTAGTTGTGTGGCCTAGAACACCTGTTTGGAGTGTGTCAGCTTTCAGCATTGACATGGAGACACTTGAGCATAGTTTAGAGACATCACACATCATCCTTCTTTTTGCATCTTCCTTTCAGGAATGGGAAGACATCCTACATATCATCTTGGTTTTGTTTCTTCTTAAGGGGAGGAATGTTGTTCGATGAGTTTGGATCATCTTCAACATTCAATATCAAGCTTCTACCATTGCAGGAGACTCACCATTGAGGGGGGGATACATGGTCTCTCTTCGTCTCTCTTATAGGGGGTCATTTTCCTCATATGGGTTTTGTCCCTCTCATTCATCATTGATAGTATTTGTATTTCATCTCTCCTCTGGGGAGGAATCTTGTCCCATTAGGTTTTCTCCTTTTCTCTATTTATGAGAGATTGTACTACATTTGTACATGGGTACCCTATATAGCCTCATAGTTGGGACCCATCTTTGCATCTTTACATAATAATCAACTCCCTAAGTTATACTTAATGGGGGTGTTGGTATAAATAAGTTTTTTACCTATATAGGTCCTATTTACATGTTAAGTCCATTTAGGTCCTAGGAGGGAATCTTTCTATATAGTGTTAGTCGTCACTAGATCTTATCTTATATTTTGGAATTTAATGCTTATGTCTTAAGTCATTTAATATTTGTTTGGGGTAGTTATCTCGTTATATAGGATTAAGACACATGTCAAAATCTTATCTAATCCTATCTCACACTTTGCCTTTATAAGCAAGTGATCATTTGTACATCCTAGACAATTCAATTTAGTTGAGTAAGTCCAATATATCATTGCAATCTTGAGTATCGCATATTGGCCATATCTTGTATCCATTATTGCAAATATGTGTTCTTGCTTTTCCCTCTTGTAGAATGTTGTTTTTGGTTTTTGCAGGTGATCTTGGAGACTTGAGTCCTTGAGTGAATCTAATAGCTTTACCAGCCATCAATCTCATTTATATAAAAGGGTGTATGCATTAACTTAATATCATGCATTCTACACATAACTCTTATCAAAACTTGTTTTGAGAACTTATGTTTGAGAATTCAAATTTGAGGAAAAAAACCCTTAGGTTTGATAGAGATCATAGGATAAAAAACCTTTGATTTCAAGGATTAGAGGATGAAACCTCTTTGGCCCTATAAAAAAATCTCATTCAAAGGTTGTGAATTATCTTTCATGGTTGGGGGTATGAGTTGTTTCAAGTTTTTATTTAAATATGTACTTTGTTGTGGGTTTAAGCATAATAATTTATGTATGTGTTTCTACAAATGTAGATATTGTTTTGTAGTTTTTGTAGCATATTTTGATGTATTTAATAGTTTATTATAAATTTAAAAAGGGTTATAGAGGTTATTTTTCATTTTTTTACTTCATTTGTAAAATTGGGTTATTAATATTAATGAAATGGTTGTGGATGAATTTGGGTTTTACAAGTTCTTATGAACATAATTAAATATAAATTTATTTTGCCAAAAAAATATTGTTAGGGTTACTACAATGGTATTAGATCTAAATATGTTTCCAACCTATAGGGTATATTAATGGTTGGTGATTCCTAGTGACAAAGAGACTAGATATCTCAAATGGAAATAAAGGAAACTATTGATCAAAAGATCAAGTACAACTAAAGGAGAAAAAAATGACAGGTGAGGAAAAGAAGTTTTTCATAGAATTTTATTGAATCCTAATCTAAGCCAAAGGGAATTATCTGAAAGCTAATGAGAGTCAAATGGATTAATAAGGAAACTAGTGGAATCATTAAGCATAGGAAATCTAGGAAGGAATAAAAAACCCATCAAGAAGTAATAGAATAAAAAGTGACTCAATATTTAAATTTAAAACTAATGTTTTTACCAAAAGAAGAAGAAGAATTGAAATTACATCTAATTCCTCCAATGAAGAATCACCTATAGAAGAAACTACTAATTGGTATGAAGAATACATAAATTAATTTGAAGGTTTTATGGAAACCCTACCATTTAACAAATTTATAGAAATCACAAGGAAGGATTCACACAAGAAAGGGAAAAAAAAACCAAAATAACAATGGAAATGATTTGAAGAATAAACTAAAAAAATATTAACACCCACCTTTGATGGCAATGACAAGACATTATCTTGAACTTGGATACAAAAATTATAAACTTACCTTACTCTAAATCCTATAAAGGTGAAAGAAGAAATATAATTTTCTACTTTGTACTTGGAAGACATTTATTATTATTTGTGGTACCATGGTCTAAATACACAAGTCCATGATGAAGTGAATAATTTTGAGGATTTCAACCAAAGATTACTTGACAAATTTAAGTTAAGGGAGGTCATAAAAGAACTTTTAGAGATGGGATACATAAGGCCTAGTTCTAGTCCTTTTTGTATCTTCAATGGTTCTTGTGAAAAATAAGGATGACACTATGCAAATGTGTATTGACAATAGAACATTGAATAAAAAGACCATCAAGAATATATATTCTATGTAACTTGTCAATCATTCACTGAAGTAAATTTTCCTAAGTTTTCACTTTGTGAGTAAATAAACTATGTAAATCAAACATGTCCATAATTTTTTTCTTTATTTAATAAAGAACAAATGAACAATGATGGCACAATAATAAACAAAAATCATTCCATTCCAATATTATAATCTCACAAATTACAATATTCCAAAGAATGTGTACAAAGTACATACATAGCTCAACCGAGCCTCAAATAATAGATATAGATAGTCCAGGAACCTCCTTTCAAATCTTGGTCTTCTTGTCACCTTCTGAGGAGGAGAAGCATCACTCAAGCACTTTTCTGCCAACCACAGACTCATATGTTCCCCCCGCACATCTATCATTCAATAGATGGCCCTACCCTTCGACGAAGAGATTGGTAGAACAACTATGTAACAACAACCAACTGAGACTAGTGCTATGTCCTACATGTATAGAACTTGTAAACCCACAATCTAGGACTAGCATGCATATAAATGGATCATGGTGAATTGACAGTGGAGCCAAAGGCAATCACACTACTTTGGTCAAAGTGTTCTCACCCAGTACTTTGAGTGAAAGTCATTCTACTCGCATACACTACTCAAGCTCAATTTGACTTTAGGCCACTATATCCTATGCATAGGTTTATCCTTCAACGGGTAGTCTTTAACCCTAGAGACAACCTATTCCCTTTTCCCATAAATTAATGATATGTCTACTCATAAAGCATAAATACAAGTTACCCTCCCTTTAACAGATAATCAACCCTAGGTGTAACTTAGAAGCTACCAATTATAACAAATAACTAGCTATGGATAACAAGCTATCCTTGCTTAATCATATCTATTATACATATACCTATGACAAAAAATCTCTCCTATTACAGAGTAAATACAAGAACTTCATAGAAAGCATAAAATAGCTTATTTTTCTTTTCCAAAGCAAATACTATATTTTCCTAATGCAAGTATTCTCAATTAAACATACAAGACACAATATTTTATAAAATATAAATAAAAGAAGATTATATCCCCATGCCTATATACACTTAATCCAATCGACTATTCTACTGTACAACCTTCCGACAACAACTTGCTTGCTTCTCTAATCCTTCTAAATACTTCCCTATGACTTCTCTCTCAAGATATCAATATTCACTCTTAAAGTAACTCTCATACTATGATTCTTAGCTCATAGAATAAACATCTATTAGAAAATATGCAGTAGTATAAATTTGCAAAAGAATGTGTTCCAAATAAGAGAGATTGCCTCTCTATTTATACAACAAAAAGAGCTATGGCCACCTACAGAAGAGGCATGCAAAATGATAGCTTAATCCATGAAAATTGACTCACTCAACTTAGCTAAAAGGTGGCGAGTAAGCAAAGAGTATACTCAACATGTAATGCCATAGATCGACCTCAATGGTTGACAACAACAAATGACTAGTTCAATCTGCACGTGATCAAATGATGACAATTGAATTGTTTCCAAATTGGACTTCTATAGGAAATAGAACTTCATAACTTTTGTGCCAAGTATGCAACCAATTCCCTCTTTAGTTTGGTGCGGTTATTCCTATTGAATCAATCTATTGTTAACAAGCAACACCTTTCAACGTCGAATTGGTCATGGCTTTGCTGAGAAATAGAGGTAAGATGAGTTGCCTAAGCACATAAATGGTTCTTTGACTAATTCTTGCATCGTTGTTTACTTCCCCTATTCTTAAGCATTCATTAATACTTAATGAGGTGGCATACATTCTATCGCTTTATGCGTTCACAACTTAAGTAATCTTTTGTTTATATAATATAGACTCATTTCCATAGTATTGACTATGGTGTATTTTCCATATTGAACTTGTTGTTGTGTAATACATAGCATGCAATTCAACCTTTATTCAATGCCAATATATGTTATATTCAACCTTTAAAAGCTTTGCATATAGTATCAATAAATCGGCCTATGTTTAATATGTAAATCAACCTCTATATTGAATATATAAGTCGGCCTCTAAGCATTACTTATGTTAATCAACCTCAAGCATATATGTATATATAATATATATTCATATATGTACATATACATATATATCAATAATATCACTTATATATATATATATATATATGTATATATGTTAATATATATATATATATATGTATATATATATATATATATATATATATATATATATATATATATATATATATATATATATATATATATGTATATATATATATATATATATATATATATATATATCATGTTAATAAAGTATGTATACATTCGATATACAAATGACTAAGAATAAATTAACATTCTCATAGTAATAATAATTATATTGATTGTGTACATATTGTAGTGTAGAAAAAAGTCATCCCTTTACATTTTCACACTTGATTTGGGAATGATTAACATTTAAATGAACCTAATGTCGCCTTGATACACATTCATATTAGATTTAGGGCCCTTTTAAGCTAAATAGACCTAATTTTGCCTTAATTTAGTGTTGTAGAGTGTATTTATTTACACCTTCACATTAAGTTTTGGGCCCTTGTAAACTAAATGGACTCAATGGTACCTTATTTAGGGTTTTGTAAAGTGTATCCTAACACTTTCACACTATGAACCCCAATCCTATGCCTACACAAACATAGCAAACAAACACAATGTTAGATCCATATGCAAGTTAGAACTAAGATTCCCCATGAAATTCATCTACAATGCTCAAAATAGGAAATGAATGAAGAACACAACAAAGAAAGCAATTAAATCCTATTAAAGCATGCAAACACTCAATCCCATGGGGGAATTGGTGCCATTTTGATGTGGAAAATGGCCCTTTCCCAATCCCTTGTAAGCTTTGTGATGACTTGATGAAGATTGGATGCTTCCTTGATGAAATTCATGCATAACCTAGCTATGAAAATGGAGATGAAAAGCTATGATTTGGATGAAAAGATATGTTAACTTGGATGAACTTGCATAAAATGATAACTTTGCCTCAATCTCCTCCTCTCCAAATGAGCATAATGATTTTACATTGATTGTGGCTCCTTCAACAAATAGAGAAGGCCTCTATTTATAGAAAGAAGGATGGAGGATTTGAAAGATATGGAGGATGTGGGACAAAAGATAAGCCAATGATAAAAGCCACTTGTCATCATGCTAATGGACAAAGGTTGAGCACATTTTGGAGAATGTGCAAAGAGGGGGAGATTCAAATTCAAAAGATGGCTTGAAGGATGAGGTGAAAGGTGAAGTTAATGCCACATGGCTCAAGAAAAGGACATGTAAGATTTTAAATGCTTTGTTGGATGTACAAACCCTTTTGGAGGGATTTTTCAAATTTGGGGAATATTCCAACCATTGATTCCTTTTTGAAAGAAAATAGATGATTTAATAAATTGATAAATTGATTTTCATGAGCAAGTGGCAAAAGCTAAAGGATTTGATGGATTAAGATTAGCATTAATCAAGATTTGATTAATTTAAAGGAGATTAGCTGATTTGACCATTTTGACTTAGATTTTAGGATTGATTTAAATCAAAATGAGAGGAATATGATTTAGACTTAATTAAATAAAGATTTTGATTTATTTAATTAAAAGGGATGATGTTAGCTTTAAATCAAATAAAGATAAATTTATTTAATTTAAATGAGATGACTTTAGAGATTAAATAAAATGAATTATTTAATTAAAAGAGGGACGATGACTTAATTAGATAAAATTGATTTATTTAATTAAGAGATGAAGAGTGATGAATTTAATCAAATACAAATTATTCGATTAAATGACTAGCAAAGGAGATGATTTAGGATGAAATGGTGTTAGTAAATTAGGATCAAGCATATAGGATCAATTTGGTACATTTTCTATGTCTACATACACTAATATAGGGTTTTCATTAATAAATTAGGCTTCTTTATGCCTTATTTGGCCTTATTTTGCATCCACGGGCCTTATTAAATGTATTTTTTCGAAGATAATCCCAACACATCAAATAACCAATCATAATTCAGTGTTTTGGGTCATGTGTTCTAGATCTGGTGGTCTAGGACTCATGCGCCACCTTGGGCTTATGAGTCCCACCTAGGTCTTGGGACCTGGTTTTGAATTTCATAGTGAACAAGATTTGTCTTGGAGTGTGTGCCCCAATTTTGAGCCATTGGGACTCATACACCACATTGGGCGTATGAGTCCCACTCAAGTTAGGAACTAATTTAAATTCAATTTTTGGTGGGATTTTATCTTCCTAGATATGATGTCAGCTTGTAGTGTTGTAATTTTGAGAAATTTGGCATAAACAAGTATAAATACAAGGTTATCTCACTCATTTTCACCTAAGACTTTCAAGAGAGCCTTCCTAATATCAAGTTTGTGATTACAAGACTTCACAAGAGTATTCAAGGACATTCAATAGCATCTTTAAAGCATTCAAAGGCATATTTCTTGATTATTTATTGCAGCAATTCAAGATCCATCATCATGTCAAAGACATAGTGCATCAAGCACGTTGTTGAGCTAATGTTGTTGATGTAGCTTTGAAGATCCATTTGCAAGCATTATTTCACATCCAATTTGGGTTCAAGATCTACATTCTTCATGGCCACTTCATGTTAAATTACATATTTACGTTCCATGACATCATTCAAGGTATCATTGTTCATGTTTCATGTTTCATGTCCTTATTTCATTGTTTTGTCATTTGGTTTAATTACCTAAATGAGGTTTTACCAAGGAAAACCCCTATTCCCTAAGAAAACAACACTTTTTCTCTCCCTTTGTGTGATTGCAAGTTTATAGGTTGAAGAAAAAGTGGATTTGAAGCCTTCAAAAGTATCAAGATTGCAAAGTTGCAAAATTTGTCATGTAAAGTTGTCAAGGCTCATGGAAACTCAAATGTAGAGCAAGATATTCAACCTATCTACATGAAACCAGTGGGGAAAGGATTATTTGATCCATCTGTAGAGGTTCACAAAGTTTTTCTTTAGAATTTTGCTCCTGGGACACTTCGCGACAAAATGGGACTGATAAGCCACTTGTAGCTTATGAGTCCCAGTATACCCATTTTTGGGTATTTTTCTGTAGATCCTGATTCAACACTTCCAGATTCATGTTTTCACCCAGAAACCCTAGTCTAGGACTGATACACCCAGACTAGTGTATGAGTCCTAGTGGGCACCAAATAGCAGGTTTTCAAGGTTTTGGAGCTTTTTTTGACCTCATCTGTATTCCAGGTACCTTTCTATTCATTCTTAGTTTGTTATATCTTGATTTTCAGTTTCATTTCCTAGGTCATTTAGTTAGCTTTTGCATGGTACTTTGCATGTTGCATTCATTTATTGTCTATCCAAGCCCTAGCTTGGTGGTGAACCCTCTCATTGTCATTAATCACACCCTAGGACACCCCTATTGTAGATATCTTTCCCTCATTCCATCCTTGGATTGAGATCTCTAGGGTTTCCTTGAATGATATTTGGAGAAAAGTGTTGATCTATTTCCCAAACATAGAGCAACAGTTTTTGACAAACGCAAATTCCCCTTTTACACTTCCTCACCTTAGAAAACCATACCCGAAGGCAAAATTCCACATCATCCCACTGCCTTCGTTCCACTTGGCATATGTCTTTCGTGTTGGTAGAATAATAACTATCAGGGACACCTATGCTTACATCCTTGATGGATTCCTACATCTGAAGTTGGAAAATCGACATTACACTTCCCATTGAGGTCAATTTGTAACACCCCTCTTCAACTAATTGGCCCAAATATGGCTATTTTTTTCATCCCACCTTCAAAAAAACTCATCCTTCATGCATTTCATCGTCTTCACAAGCTCTAGCAATCTCTTAGCATCCATCACTCCCAAAGCAACACTTTGACCTCCATAGCAGGAGCAACAACACTCCATCAACTCTGTAGAGCAAGTGTGGAACAACACCATTGCAGCAAGGGCTCGAGTCCTCTCTTTTTCTCCTCCATTAGCTAGTGAGCCCTTGGTGGAGATGGTAAACATTTTCACTCCTCTCCCCTATGATTTGGTTGAGTAGCACATCACTATTTTGTAGTGTTTATTGTGTTTTTTACTGTCTTTCCTCATTTATCATACTTTTCTCTATCATTGCTATCTTGGTTGTCTGTGGAGGTGGAAACACCAAAACGGGGGTCTGACTAAGGCAGACCTCTATACAGCCCCCCAACAATTTTCCTCCTTCTTTTGTGTAGGTGGACGTGTATTCGAAGCTAGCTGGTGAACAGGCTCTTTTGTGAGATCATCTTGGTCACCCTAGCTTTAATATATTTACTTTATCATATCCGTTTGTACTTCTCTTACTTTATTTTTTTTTTCTCCCTTAGAAACCATGAGCTAGGTTGTCAACTTGTTTTTTGGTAGTTCCCACTATATTTTTTGTCCTTTGGTCATACATATGCCAATGCACTTGAGAGACACTAGCGCGTCGTGTTGTCATCCCAGAATTGTGCTTTCATCCTTAGGTAGAGAGCTACCTAAGGCACAGTGTTGAACCTGAAAACTAGTTTGCCTAGCCCCATTATGAGTTTCGGGTCTGTAGAGTGATTGGAGGACCTTATAGTACTCATCATTCTCGCCCCTTGTTTTGAGACAACCCTTTAGAGTGAGGTAAGTTAGGGTAGCCTTTTGCTCTTGGCTCTCCGTGACCTAGGGCCTTGAACATGGTTGGTCCCCCTCTCTTACATTTTTGGTTAACCTAACATGAACCATTTTGGTTCCATTTTGTGATACTGAAAGCTCCTTTCCTCGTATTCTAGGAGTGTTGTAGGTGTGAGTGTTGTGAGGCTTTCTCCTTACAACCCAACCTGCAACCCCTAGTAGGCATAGTTGGAAGGTCTTGAAAGTGTTGCATAACGAAACCTTAATTGGGTCACTGTCCTACCTTGCAACCTTTGGAGGGTCCTGAGAGAGTGTCATTCATTGCATGCAATCACCTCTTTTCTACATCAACCTATCCCCTTTGCACAACTTGTGGACAGTGGTACTGGTATAACCTTCACTTCACAAGACTTATCGATTGGTTTTAATAGGGAACCATCTCCTCTCTACATCCCTGCACAAATCAACAGAAACATCGTAGCAAGTGTTCTCGTTGATCTGACGTCTCAAGGAAACATCATAACTGAGGAGATCATGCTAATTAACTTTTTGCACAAAGATGGGTATGATGCACTTGTAAGCACCATCCACACACATGACAGACTTTTTGTGTCCCCTTTGGGTAGTATTTTCCTGTTGGTTTTGGTTGTACCTAAATTCGTGAAGCTTTTGTTTGACATAATCCTTAGGTCTAAACTCTTTAGAGTGAAGTTGGGTATCCCTTGGTTAGTAGCCATGAATGTGGTGCCTTCAATTGTGCATTAATGTTTAAAATTTATCCATGAGGGTTTTGTGCATGTGATTCATAACATTGGTTATAAACCATCAGTTCCTTGTGGTAGTTACTCCTTGGATTACTCTTGGCTTGCAATTGTCGGTCCTCTCTCACCTAGGATGGACCTCTTGCACCAAACATATCAAAATTATAAGAAAGGGTTCCTAAGGCCGAAAGTGAGATACCCTTCGTCACCTTATGTTGTTTCACATAGGGCTTTCCTAAAAGCTGACAATGATGTCGCCAAGGCACATTGAAGGGAAGAAGAGAAGCGGTCCCGAGATCCTCCTTCTTCTGTCTAGCCTGGTGCTTCCTCTCACCCTACGGTGGAACCTGCATATTTTTTTTCACGTTTGCGGGAGAATCCTATGCTACCTGCTTGGTGAAAGCCCAAGCATCCCATGTTCGAATTCCTTGTCCTTCCCACAGAGCCTAGGCCCATTCGATATAGTAAGATGAAAGGTCCTCGTGGGGAATCCTCTGTCTTGACCTCCTCGGCCTCCTATCGTTTCTACTCCAAAGGCGGTAAATGGGAAGAGGCCTGCTACCGAGGCACTTGAGCTAACTCCCCCTACTGCTTCTCAACCTGCTCCTCTTGCTCCCATTCAGGAGTTTGTTCCTCTACCAGAGATGGCTATAGTGGACACTCCCATGGCTAAGCAGGAGCCTTCTATTCCTTCGCAGCCTCCAACCTCCTATTCAAAGAGTCGGAGAAACTGCCTTGCGTGCGAAAGGCTCTCATGGCTAAGTAGGCCACCTTACAGAGGAAGGAAGAGGAGATGACCACCCTTGTATTAGGGCCTCCTGTCGCATCCTCCTCTCTCCCCCCTCTGCTTCCATTCAATCTTGCTATATATCACTTTCGGCTTCCACTATGAGTATGAATGCACCTAACCCTAAAAAGGTGCAGGTGTTCATTGCTCCTTTGATGGAGCCACCTCTCTTGATGTCCCTTTTGAATTCCTACCTTTCCCAAAACCTGTAGATATGACAAACACTTCGGTGGTATCTACTATGGTTTTCTCTTCCTCCTCTTCCTATGCACCTCTCGCCTCATCTGTGGGGAGTTCATGTCCCCTAACAAAGCAGAAGGTGGAGAGTAGTCCTTCCAGCAATAGAGGATGCCAAAGGATCCCACCTTCTTTGAAAGGTGGTCCCACTCTAACTTGTTTTGTCCTAGTGACGAAACTAATCCCGACTTCCCTTGAGTTCGTCACCGCTCCCGAATCACTAGGTGAGCCTAGTAGTGAATCTCGGGCGCATCCTTCTTCGTCCATTGAAGTAAAAAATGGAACTCTTGCAAAGTGCATGTTTAACTCTTTGGAAGAAGTTCTGACCTTGTCAGCGATCTTTGCAAAATCACTGACCTTAGCTCCACAAGAGCTTAGTGGAGGGGACCTTGCGGGCCCCTCTTCCTTAGCCCTTGTTGTGGGAGGGTCAGATGTTCCTCCTCTTAACATTCCACCACTACAAGCTTGTCCTCCTTCCCCATACAATGATCTAGAGTGAGAGGCAGATGATCTCTTGGTCGATCAGTGTTAGGGGGAGGCCCCTTTATCTTTAGAATAGATGTGTGTGTTGTAATGTGTTCCCCCGTGATTGTGCTATGTGTGTCTAGATGACCCTTGTCACCCTTGTTGGTGGTTGGATATAGGCGTGGTTTTTGTGTCATAAACCTTCTTCTATTTGTATCATCGGTCTTCCATGTTTGTGATTGATTTTCAACAAATTGGGATGATGTAAAGCGTTGTGGGCATTTAGGCTTCCCTTCCATGTTGACCCAATTTTTTATTTTTACTTTGTCCTCTCATGCATTCTTCACATGGTCTGATATAGTAGGAGGTTGATGGCAGTTCATTTTATATACTATTATTATACTTATTTATATATTTATGAGTAGTTATCACCTCAAAATATCATGCTACCCCTTTTCCCTCTGTTCATGATGTTTTCTTTTGGCTTTTCCTTTATCTTTCTCTCTTCTTTGCTTGAGTTTTCCCTCTCATGTGTGACAACACCACTTTTATAACACTTCAATTTTTAGAAAACACATTCGTTTCCAACGAATCTTTTCTCGAGAATCTTCACAAACTTCTTTTCAAGAATCGCATTCTCGACTTGAAACCCTAACGGAATGTGTTTCCTTCATCATGGGTTCACAAAGAAAGAACTTGAGAACCTTCCTCCGAGGTGGGAACAACTTCGACCTTCTTGTCATGTGGGGGCATCTTCTTCCTTTTGAACTCCTTGACGAAGTGAACATATTTCATCCTTGATGAAGTGAACATCTTTCAAAGGATTCCTTAATGATGAATCGATTCGAGAAAGAAACATCTCTTTCATACTTTCGAATAGTCTGTCCCTTGAGTGGACCCTTTCTTGCATGCTAGGTTCCTAAGGGACCCCTTTATAGCTTTCCAATCTATTGACAATCCACTCGATTGTCTGCTTATTTTCCTGTGTGGTCGCTTTCAGACATATTCTATCTGCGGGTAAACATGTTGCTTTGTAGGTGTGCCTGCAAAGCCACTTTTCAACTCTACAGAGTCCCCTTTCTTTGGGTTTACTCCATGTGAGAGATCTTGGGGGATACCTCCCTGCGGGTCTACGAGTTTGTAGGGTGCTTTCCTAAGCTTCCTCCATGCAAGAGATCTTGGAGGTGGCTCCCCTACAAGTTCTTTGGGTTTCCTCAATGTGAGAGATCTTGGGAGATACCTCCTTACAAGTCTGCAGGTATGTAGGGCTCTTTCCTAGGTTTCCTTCATGCAAGAGATCTTGAAGGACACCATCCCTATAGGTTTGCAAGCCTGTAGGGTGCTTTCTCAGCTTCCTCCATGTGAGAGATCTTGGGGGATGCTTCCTTGGAGGTCTATGGGTTTGTAAGGTGCTTTTTTGGGTTTCCTTCATGCTAGAGATCTTGGAGGACACCTTCCTTGTAGATCTGCAGACCTGTGAGGCACTCTCTTCTTAGGGATTCCTTCAAGTTAGAGATCTTGGGGGTCACCTCCTTGCAGGTCCGCGGGCCTGTAAGACACTTTCATTCTATAGCTTCATAGTTCTATGGGGCTATGAAGTCCTTTACTTGTCTTGCGCTCCCGAGTTCGCTAGATCGCGGTCTGCTTCCTCAATGGTTTAGGTATACATTTCTAACCCTACTACCTTTCTGATCTACTTTATCAAAGCACTCATCAGTATTTGTGCTCGCTAAAGTGGGGGGAAAATGTATAGGCGTGAATTTGCACCCCTTACACAAATTCCCCTTTTACACTTCCTCACCTTAGAAAACCAAACCTGAAGGAAAAATTCTACATTAGCTCACTGCATTCGGTCCACTTGGTGTCTGTCTTTCGTGCTGGTATAAGAATAACTGTCGAGGATGTCCACACGGTGTGCAAACCTCCTTGACATATTCCTACATTTGAAGCTGTTAGAGGCGTTACACTTCTCATTAGGGTTGATTTGTATCGCCCCTCTTCAACAAACTGACCTGAATATGGCCGTTTTTCTTATCCCACCTTCAAAAAAACTCTTCCTTCATGCATTTCATCTTCTTTACAAGCTCTATCAATCTCTCTTAGCATTCTCAAGCATTCTATTAGCATCCATTCCTCCCATGTAGCACTTTGGTATGCCATAGGAACAACAATAACACTCCAACTTTGTAGAGCAAGTATGGAACAACACCATTATAGTAGGGGTTGGAGTTCTCTCTTTTTCTCCTCCATTAGCTAGTGAGCTCTTGGTGGAGCTACTAAGCATTTTCACTCCTCTCCTCTATGATTTGGTTGAGTAGAACATCATTGTTTTGTAGTGTTTATTGTGTTCTTTACTGTCTTACCTCCTTTATCATAATTTTCTCTATCGTTGCTATTGGTCGCGTCCACAAAAGGATATAAAAGTCACGAAAAATCCTAACCCGGGAATTGGACATTCCAGTAGGTGACTAATATCTTCTTATGGTCATTCATTTACACTGTCAAACCAGGGAACATATACTTGAAATGGAGTGGCACTGTATGTGCACTAAGAACCAATTTCAGTCATGATTTACCAAAAATAAATGCGTGGAAATAATTCTACTCATGCTACAAGAATGTAATACGAAGCCTTCTAAACTTAATCAAAGCAGAAATCATGATGACTATGACTGAGAAACAAACTATGAACTGACCTTATGCTGCAGGAACAAACACAGGGATGGATTCTCGATGCTGCAGGAACAATATAAGACTGAGTTTGCAATGAAACTTTCAAAAATGAAATCTAACTTATAATCAACAAGAAATAAACAACTAACTACAGACACTCACTAAGTGGGCCCCCTTAACAAGCATCAACTAGTTTATGCAAGTATTGAATTCAAAACTTAATAAGCTTTTATTCATAAACTTGGAACCATATACATTGTTCTGCTTATATGAAGACTAACACAAAACACTATCTCTTATTATAATACTAACTCTTACATATTCTACTTGCTCACTTGCGCAGGAGGAACACTTATTTATATCAGAAAAACAACTAACTACCTAACTCTAATAGAGAAAGACGTGGACATAAATGTATCATGAAACTGAGGAACAAACTTCTCATAAATGAAAGCATATCCGTTCAACACGATCCAGAGAGAATTTACCATTCCACTCTTCCCAGATTAATGATCATTTAGATTTCTTCCCAACGACTCGGTCAGAGAGTCTTCGCTGGAACAACTTCCTCGACACCATGCTAGAAATGGACTTTACTACAGGGCCAAGATTCGCTACGCTTGACTTGTTCATGCTTCCTTCAACAACCTGCGATGCACAAGGCGACAGAGGCGAAAGAAAGCACACATGGAAAACAACACGATACACATTCATTAATCACATATTAAATCTATAACATTATTCAAAAACCATATGCATGATATCAGCCATTTGGGAGGTCAAACAGGGCAATTAATAAGACACATAGAGACGTTAAGCTGCAGGAATATAGGAATGTATTGCTACAGGATACTACCCAATTTCAGATAAAAAGTCTTTAATCAAAAATTTAAAACATCCATTAGTAATAAGAGTAGGGATATTAAAAATACATCATAATACTCAAATTATGAGCATATTTTGAGCTCATCATCTACCCCCTACTTAACCTAATGATGGTCCACTAGCATTAAGCTTCCTGGTTGTTTCTCTGAAATCCATAGGAGTAGCATGGCCTTGTAGTGAAGTTCCAAATTTATAATAAAAACCTCTTAAATTTTGCCATCTTTCATATCTGCGGGTTTTTGTATCCTCATTGACATCTGCAGCTCGATAAGGATAAAGTGGCCACATTAAAACCGAAGGTTGAAATGTTATTCGCAAGCATAACTCAAACCTCTTCTGAAGACCAAGCTGCATGTACTTGTTTGTCCTTCTAAGGGCTGCTTTAAAATTTAGAGGGCTATGAGGCTCAGAATTCCTTAGACCAACAGTCAATTTCTCCCATCTCTTTTCAATTCTAGAAGAGGAAAGCTTCCAAAAAAAATATGGTTGGCCTTTGAATTCTTCATACACTTACTTCCTGATATCAAATATTTTTATTCTTTCTGTTTTATCTTTGAACCCATACGCAATAGTAAGCCAAATTTTCAGCATTGTGTAGGGATCTGAGCTTTCAGGTCGTAGTGGGATAGGCTCATCCCTTTTAGCCTCTTCATAGGCCTCCAATTGTCTGCCATAATTAGTTTCATTGGCCGCCTAAGACATGAGTGACCTCAAATGAATATCACCAATATAAAGAAGTGGATTCCACTCTGTTTCAAAGGGAATTATCAAACCATGCAAATAAAATTCACATAAAGAATTTTTCAGCCAACTAGGGGCTACTTGGTATGCATCATAAAATTCTTTGGCTGTATGAATAACAGGATCTAAATTCCTTGAAATTATCATTAATTGAAACCAAAGAAATTGCTCCTTTAGGCACATAGCATATACTCAAGGTGGTGGTCTACATTCCACAATTTTACCAGTTATTTTCATCATTTCATCCATTTTCTCTTTCATTTCCTAGATTCCCTATTTCTGCCTTTCAATTTCTTTTTTCAATTTCTTCTTCTCTTCCTCCCAAAGACTTTGTTGAATTTTAGTCTTGGCTAAGTGGCGAAAACTCAAGGTTTGAAATGTGACCGGCCTCCATGTGCTCCTCAGGTATTCCAAAAATTCAATAAAAAATGTCTTTTTATAGACAACCATTGCTTGAAAAGTTGCAAGGGGTAATGAGGTTTCATTGGACACTCCCAATTGTTCAGACTATTCGTCCTCCTGCTACAAGATGAATTCATGTTGCTGCGTAGAAGGAGATTGTACTTCCTCTAAAATTTTCCTAGCTGCCTCAGCCAAGTCATCAAGACTTGGCATTCCCCTTTCATTACTACTAGCATGTTGTGCTTCCTCAACTTCCATTGGCTCATTTTGCATTTTCTCAAAAACAACAAGTGGGATATGTGGAACATTCTTAGATACATTATGAGAATCATTATGACTGTATTCTTCAGTCTTTTGAAATTATTATAACTTCAGGTTGAGCAGATGTTGAGGTGACTTTACGTTGTTTCCTTGCTGAGACTCTTTTTGGCAATGTTGCTGCTGCAGGAGGCACTCTCATGGCTTTCCTCTTTCTGACTTGCCTAGAGGATTCAAACTCAATAGAAGAAGATGATGGTGAACTTGCAATGGCAACAGGTGTTGCTGTAGGAGAAACTGCTACAGGAGAAGATGTTGCAGGAGAGGAACACTGTTGTTTTTGAACACGAGGGTCAGACTATGGGGCTTGTTTTGCCCTAGATGACTCTCCTACCTTCATTTTCCCTTTTTCTCTTCTACTAGCAGACCTGGTTTGCACCTGGGAAGGGGGTTCTGGTGTGGAGGTTGCAGGACTAGGTGTTGCAGGAACAGATGATTCTTGCTTTGCTTCCCTACTTGTAGACTCTGTTCTCTTTTTCTTTTTCTTGGGCTATGCAAAGAGTGCTCTAGGAGGCTCTAGAAGTTGCAGACCCTTTTGGGAAAAAAATTATTGCTAGGAAAGGGGTGATACATCCCTTATGGAACGCTCAATCAAGAGTTTAATAAGGGCATGGTGGGCAACAAAGTTGTCCCTACCCCTCTAGGTTTCATGGGCACATTGTTTCAAAAGGTTTAACAAAAAAATTTAGAACATTGACAGCTAAACTATGCCTCATATGACTCAATAATTTAAAATAGTAGGAATGTAAATAGGAAAAGCGTCCCTCACAAGTCAAGTACTTGATTATGAAGGCAACATATTCTGAGTATGGAAAAGGCAGTGACACACGTTTGCATTCTTGTTTAGAAACCTCCAAGGGTCCATCAGTTGGTACTGTAAATTCTACCCTAGCAGAGACAACATCTGAAGAAAAAATTTCTCCTACTATTGGAAGCCCAGTTACTTCTGCAATCCGTTCTTCTATTACAGCCACTGGAAAACCCCACACTGTAGCTTCTCCTTTTGAAAGAGTTCTCAAAAAATCACTTGCAACTTCCTCATTAAAGGAATCTAACCTCAGAAAATAATTCAGCCATCCATAATTGTTGAATTCCTGAACCGTTTGAGGATTTTGTGTCAAGAGTTTATGAGCTACAGGCTCATGTCTTACTAATTGGCCACCCATATTTGCAAATTGTCTCAGCTAAGATTCCTGAAACTTAGACATTTTTTTCTTCTGAAAATTCAAAACTTTTCACTTTTTCTGCTCTGTTTCTTTTTGCTTCTTTCTGCTTCTGCCGTCACTTTTCTCTACTTTTCCAAGAATGACTCAAAAGATAATTGCATGTAATGATTGTTAGGAACTACTTAAATCAAGCAGTTAATTGTTGTTTAGGATAAAACACGCAGTCATATTTGGAAAGTACAAGAAAACAAAAATATCCAGACAGTTGTGACAGTGGGCAAAGAAAAAGTTTGAAAATGGATTCTCGCCCCCTACTTTAAATTTGACATGTGTCCACACATGTATGAAAGGATAGGTGAAGATCAGGAAATAATGACTGATATGTACATAACAGTTAATGAATAAATGAAATAAATAAATAATGTGACAACAAAAGATATCCGGTACCTTGTAATAAATGCTCGTACATGCTAGGAAATATCACATCGTCAGCATGAAATGACGGCTAGAATTGAAACCATAAATGAGGGTGGTACGACAAGATGGATGATGTGGAAGAAAAGGAAATGAATGGTGGTGATGGATGAGAAATGAAGAACGTGGCTTCCTTGAAAAGAAAACCTTTATTATGGGCATGCAACGTGGAATTTTAAAGAGATGTTGCAAGAGAAAGGCCGAAGCCTTTTACTGCAGGAAGATCAGTGGCCGTATCGAAAACAAACTGCTTCATAAATTCTTCTTTGGATGCTGGCTTATGATACAACCGAAGACGGTGTCCATTAACCAGTAGCTTGAATCAGACTGGATCTATTGTAGCTAACTGAACTAAACCATTATCAAAAACATTTTCTATTTCATAAGGACCAAGCCATCTTGTGGTGAGTTTACCTTGATTTTCCTTGTATTTGGAGTCATAGAGTAGCGCCCAATCACCAGTAGAGAATTGATTAGTTCGAATATGATTGTCATGCCATTTTTTCTTTATTGTTGGATAGTTTTAGTATGCTGCAGGGCAGCTTTCCTTATCTCATCCAATGCATTCAGCTACAGGAGGTGTTTCTTTTGAGCTTTAGAAATATCAATGTTAAGTTGGAGAGCAGTCCTTAAGGTCTTGTGCTCAAACTCAATTATCAACATGACAGTCTTTCCATAGAGTAACTCAAAAGGAGTAAAATTTGTAGTTGTTTTCCATGTTGTCCTATAGGCCCAAACTACTTCAGGAAGGTGACTGCTCCAATCTTTATTGTGTAATTATACTGTCTTGGTAAGGATTGCCTCAATTTCTCTATTGGTAACCTCTGCCTGACCATTGGCTTGAGGGTGATAGGGGATAAACTTTCTATGCCTGATCTTATAATCATTCATCAATGCAGTGATTAAATTGGATGTAAACTGAGCTCTTTGATCAGTAACAAGTTTCTTTGGGACTCCAAACTGAGTAAAAATGTGTTCATACAGGAACTCAGCAACTTTATTATCACGGACATGTGTCATTGCTTTCACTTCTACCCACTTGGTTACATAGTCAGTGCAAACTAAAATGTAAGATTTCCCATTGGATGGAGGATCAATAGGCCCAACAAAATCCATGCCCCATTTGTCAAAGGGGCTGACTAACACTTGAGGATACAGGGGCATTTCATCAGACCTTGTTGGTCTCCCCATGCGTTGACATCTGTCACATTTTCTGGTGTAGGTTGCAACATCTTTGTGTAGTGTGGGCCAATAGTATCCTATATTAAGCACCTTCATAGATGTTCTCTTGGCTACAAAGTGCCCACCACATGGCTCATCATGATAGGAATGCAAGATGTCATAGGTTTCATCCTCCCTAACACACCTTCTCATGACTTGGTCAGGTCCTGTATAAAATAAACAGTTTGCAATCCATGAAAAGTTAAAACTTTTTCTCTGCCAGCAATTACCTTTCCTTTGGTGAGAAGTGGGATGAGATCTTATTGGCTACTAAATAATTTGCAATATCTGCATACCATGGAGTTCGAGCAGCAATAGAAAATAGATGTTCATTAGGAAAGCTATCATCAAGTACCTCAAGGGTGGCAAGTGTAGTTGTTTGAAGTCTGGAAAAGAAATTAGCCACCACATTAGCTCGGCCTAGCTTATCAATAACTATGATATCAAATTCTTGCAACAATAGGAGCCATCTTGCTAATCTGCCAGATATAGCAGGCTTATTCATGAGGTACCTTATTGCTGCATGATCTGTATGAACAAATATTTGGTAACCAGTGACATAATGTTGAAACTTATTCAGGGCATACACAACTGCTAGTAATTCTTTCTCTCTGACAGTATAGTTTAATTTAGGGCCTTGAAGGTTTTTGCTAATAAAATATATAGCATGCTCTATGGAATTCTTTTTTTGTCGTAAAACTGTCCCAATGGCATAATTAGAAGCATCTATATATATGAAATGGAAAACTCCACTTCGATCTTTAAAGAACAGGTGCCTGAGTAAGTAAGTTCTTAAGCTGTAGGAAAGATTTGTCACAGGCCTTAGTCCAATTAAATTTAGAATCCTTAGTCAATAAGGCATATAATGGACTGACTATTTTGCTAAAATCTTTGATAAATCTTCTATAATATCCAGCATGTCCTAGGAAGCTTCTAACATCCTTTTGTTTCATAGGTGTTTGCAAATTTAGAATGACTTCTATTTTTGCAGGATCAACTTGAATTCCTGCTTGAGAGATATGATGGCCTAAAACAATTCCCTCTTGCATCATCATAAATCACTTCTCACTATTCAAAGACAAATTTTTCTCCTTACATTTTTTCAATACTTTATCCAAATTTGTTAATGCTTCTTCATAAGTAACTCCATAAATGGTGAAGTCATCCATGTAGATCTCCATAGAATCATGAGAAATGTCAGCAAAAATACTGATCACTACCCTTTGAAATGTTGCAGGTGCATTATATAGTCCAAAAGGTAAGACAAAGTAGGAAAAAGTACCCCATGGACTGGTAAAATTTGTTTTGTCTTGATCCTCAGGAGCAATTTTAATTTGATTATACCCAGTGTATCCATCCAAAAATGAGAAATACTTTTTACCAAACAATGAGTCGAGTACTTGGTCAACAAATGGCAGTGGAAAGTGATTCTTTTTAGTTGTTGCGTTCAGCTCCCTATAGTCTACACAAACTTTTCATTTTTCACCTTTTTTAGGGACAATTACCAATGAAGATACCCATTGACTGTCTAAAATGGGGTAGATAAAAACAACATCAAGCAATTTTTGGAGCTTTTGTTTAACTATTTATCTGAGTGTTGGGTTTATTCTTCTTTGAGGCTGTCTAACAGGTAAACAGTCTTTCTTAATGTAGATCCTATGAGTACAGAGTTAAGGATCTATTCCCTTCATATCTTCATAGTCCCATGCAAAAGCTCTGTGTTGATCTTGTAGCATTGTGACTAGGGCAGTTTGTTGAGATTGAGGCAACTTATTATTGATGTTTAGACAATGGTCTGGAGACACTTCCACTTGCTTGGTAAGATTATTTACTGAGGTTGTTGATAAAGGTGGTGTCTGTATTTCATATAGAAGCAAATTGTGATGGCTCTCAGAATTTAGTTGCTACAGGAAATACTGCTGAAGACAGCTATTTGGAACAGATGGGCTACTCAGATCAGAGTTGAACTGCAAAATGTGTAAAAGTAGGTCATCCTCACTCTGAAGCTAGGAAAATGGACTAGTTTGCAACATCATTAGCTAAGCCAATGAATTGAATTCTTCAGTTTCCTCCCCTAAATCTAGCCAAATTGGTTGAGACAAGTCTGACAGAGGTTGGGCAGGTGGGTATAAAGCCAATTTCTTTCTTGACTGACCATCATAAATTGTCATGTCTCCTGAATGACATCCTATAAGAGCATCGATTGTGGCTAACCATGGTCTACCTAAGATGATAGGATATCCTCCCAAAGTTGCCTTAGTGGACAATATGGTAAAATCTGTTGGGTATTCCCAAGACTCAAGGGTGACAATGACATCTTCTACCACTCCATCAAGTGTTATTGTGGAACTATCAGCAAGCTGCAAGACGGTAGGTGTAGACTGAATGTTTAAGATATTCAAATACTCCATAGTGTGCTTGGTCATTACATTAATGGCTGCACCAAGGTCAATCAAAACATTCTTTACTATCTGGCCATTAATATTTATTTTGACCACAGGACTCCCAGGGTTAGTATATTTTGGAATGACTACCTTCCCTAACATAATATCTGCCAACTGTCCTAGAACATGGATAGTTTGGAGATCCTTTCTCTTTCTTCCTGGTTTCTTTAAACAGGCCTCTTTAATGACTTTTCCATAAATTGGGACATCTTTAATGACTTGAAAAAGGGGAATTTGAATGTGTACATTCTTTAGTTGATCCAAAATATCAAAGGTAGGATCTTCCATAGACTTGGATGTAGTAATTTGCAATCTCTGAGGAAAAGGTGGTTTGGTCTGATGTTGCAGGACAGGCTCCTTAGAAACAATATCTGATACAGGTATATGTTCTGCAGGATCAGTAGGTTGCCCAGGGGCAGAATCTGGAATCTCTATAATTATAGGCGGCTATGGAGCAGGGAGAGTGGTTCCAGACCTGAGATGGATATCATGAATATTCAGGGCATAAGTTGGATATTAATTGGCTTCTGCAAGATACATCGGTTGTTGTTGTTGCTGCTGCTTATTATTAGGATTTGGCAATGGTTGAGTAGGCATAGGAATTTGTTTTGAAGGGCCAGTATTTGTTGCAAGTATTGTAGGAGGTGGCATGAGAGCCAGGGGTTGTGGCTGTAGGGAGCCAAGGGGTTGGTTCTGCCATTGCGGAGAACCTCTCCATTGAGGATTCTGCTGCCAGTTACTTGGGGGTGGAGTCCATTATCCTTGTGGTTGTTGCCAACCTTTTTGAGAAGATTTCCATTGAGGGCTTAGATAGTTAGGCCAATGTGGTTGAGAAGTATTCCAAGGTGGTGATGGGCCATATGTAGGTTGCCATTGGTTATTGTAATTAGAATAAAGATTACCAAAAGTCAAAGGGTCTTGAGGCATACCTTATCTTTGAGCCCATGGTCGCCTTTGTGCAACAAAGAATACTTGGTTATCATCACCCTCTACTATCTTAAAATCAGTAGGTAACTGCTTAGCCTCCAGGTTAGCCACCATCTTATATCTGCAGTCACATTTCTTCTGTATACAATGTGGATATAATTCAACCAAGATTGCTTCAGCTTCCTCATGTTTCTTCCAAGCTTGCATAGTATCCAACTGTGTAGCCATATTGTTTATGATATCCTGCTTGAAGTCAGACAACAAATTTGTGATCTCCATCTGTGAAACTCCACTAGAAGAAGACTTTCCCATTATGGCTTGATGACCTCTACCCTTCTTAACATTTTCTCGAGAGTAGTTGAGACATATCTTCTTGATATCATCCCAAGACATTTGGGTTATATCTCCTCCTCCCATTAGGTCCAGGGCATCTATATAGGTATCATTGATTCCTCTTAGAAAAAGTAGTTTCTGAGATTCTTCATTAAGAGTATGGTCTGAATTCTTTTTCAGGGAAAACAAGAATCTTGAGATATAGTCTTCCAGGCTTTCATCCTCCTTTTGTTGGATTCTGAATATATCATCACCCTTACTACCACTCTTACAATATTCATTGTATTTCTCAAGAAATTTTGTTTGCATGACTGCCCAATTATCAACAACACCCCTCCCCAAACTCATGAACCATCTAAGAGCTCCTTCTTTCAAAGTAACAGGAAACAACTTCAACATGTGAGCATCTGAAGTATAATCATAGCTGCGACAGAGGATATCAAACTCAAACAAGAAAGTTTATGGGTCCTCTGTAACTAGTCCATAGAACTTGGGAAGTAATGAAGAAGGAATGTTTTTGAGGTTGTCATTATCTTGCTGGGCAATGATGGGGAATTCAAAAGTAGGAGGTCGATTAGGTGGATTACATGCCATAGTTGTTTGATTGAGTATCAAAGCAAATGGATTTTCTTGAGGTTCTCCGGCAAATAGCAATTCAGCAAACAGATTTTCAACAAATGGATTGATATCTTGGTCTCCTCCTTCCTCAAATATATTATAAGCTAGTTCAGGATTATTATCAATGAATGGAAGGTTAGGGAGGAATCTTCCTAGAGCGTCTCTTTTTCTATGCATGCAATTAAAGGAATTTGAAAATGCTTGAATAACAGACTAAACTACTGCTAATAATGACTATAGCAGGTTCTTAGCTTGAAACCATCCTTGACAATGACGCCAAAAATGGTCGCGTCCACAAAAGGATATAAAAGTCACAGAAAATCTTAACCTGGGAATTGGACATTCTAGCAGGTGACTAATATCTTCTTATGGTCGTTCATTTACATTGTCAAACCAGGGAATGTATACTTGAAATGGAGCGGCATTGTATGTGCACTAAGAACCAATTTCAGTCACGATTTACCAGAAATAAATGCGTAGAAAGAATTCTACTCATGCTACAAGAATGTAATACGAAGCCTTCTAAACTTAATCAAAGCAGAAATCATGACGACTATGACTGAGAAACAAACTATGAACTGACCTTATGCTGCAGGAACAAACACAAGGATGGATTCTCGATGCTGCAGGAACAATGTAAGACTGAGTTTGCACTGAAACTTTCAAAAATGAAATCTAACTTATAATCAACAAGAAATAAACAACTAACTACAGACACTCACTAAGTGGGCCACCTTAGCAAGCATCAACTAGTTTATGCAAGTATTGAATTCAAAACTTCATAAGCTTTTATTCATAAACTTGGAACCATATACATTGTTCTGCTTATATGAAGACTAACACAAAACACTATCTCTTATTATAATGCTAACTCTTACATATTGTACTTGCTTACTCACGCAGGAGGAACACTTATTTATATCAGAAAAACAATTAACTACCTAACTCTAACAGAGAAAGACGTGGACATAAATGTATCCTGAAACCGAGGAACAAACTTCTCATAAATGAAAGCATATTCATTCAACACGATCCAGAGAGAATTTAGCATTCCACTCTTCCCAGATTAATGATCATTTAGATTTCTTCCCAATGACCCAGTCAGAGAGTCTTCGCCGAAACAACTTCCTCAACACCATATTGGAAATGGACTTTATTGCAGGGCTGAGATCAGCTGCACTTGACTCGTTCATGCTTCCTTCAATAACCTGCGATGCACAAGGCGACAGAGGTGAAAGAAAGCACGCATGGAAAAAACATGATACACATTCATTAATCACATATTAAATCTATTTCATTATTCAAAAACCATATTCATGATATCAGCGATTCAGGAGGTCAAACAGGGCTATTAATAAGACACATAGAGACGTTAAGTTGCGGGAATATAGGAATGTATTGCTATAGGATACTACCCAATTTTAGATAAAAAGTCTTTAATCAAAAAGTTAAAACATCCATTAGCAATAAGAGTAGGGATATTAAAAATACATCATAATACTCAAATTATGAGCATATTTTGAGCTCATCAGCTATCTTAGCTATCCATGGAGGTGGAAACACCAAAATGGGGGTATGACTGAGGCAGACCCCTATACAGCCCCCCGACAATTTTCCCCCTTCTTGTGTGTAGGTGGACATGCATTTAGAGCTAGTTGGAGAATAGGCTCTTTTATGAGATCATCTTTGTCACCCTAGCTTTAATATATTTACTTTATCATATCCGTTTGTACTTCTCTTACTTTATAGCTTTGTTTTGCTCCCTTAGAAACCATTAGCTAGGCTATCAACTTGTTTTCTAGTAGTTCCCACTATATTTTTAATCCTTTGGTCATACGGATGCCAACACACCTGAGAGATGCCAGCATGTCACATTGTCATCCAAAAACCACGCTTTCATCCTTGGGCAGAGAGTTGCCTGAGGCATAGTGTTGAACTCAAAAACTGGCTCACCTAGCCCCATTTTGAGTTTTCGGGTCTGTAGATTGATTGGAGGACCTTATAATCCTCATCATTCTCATCCCTTGTTTCAAGACAACCCTTTAGAGTGAGGTAAGTTAGGTCAACCTTCCACTCTTGGCTCTTTGTGACTTGGGGCCTTGAACATAGTTGGTCACCCTCTCTTACAATATATATTGCTCTATGTACATGTATACATATGTGTACATATATTGATACATTCATATGGGCATGTCCATTTTCCAAACATATGTGTGTATTGATACATGTATAAATATGGATATATGTATATATCATATATATATATATACACACATTCGACTGCACATCAAGCATATACATAATTATTATTGTGTTGATAGGAAATAAACGTGTGATGTATTTGTACACATACACTTTCATGTCATACTGTCCATTTGATAGCTCCATGCTTATAAGCAACTCATTCATAAGTGTGCATAGGTACATCTACCTATGTACTCTCATGTAAGTGTTCCTTCATGCGTATGGACTATTGTCGACAAGCATATGTATACATATACATACATTCCATGCATGTTCAACTCATCAATACAAGCATAATAATATAAGGAAGAACTCATAAGCTCTAAACAAATAAACATCACCCAAACATGCATTGAATAGTAATCAAGACCTTTACTAATGTAGACACATAATATTAAGGATTACTTACCAAATCCCAACATATTGACTTGACTCAACCATTCTATTTTGTGTGTGTAAGCTCAGATAGGTTACGTTATTGGTTACTCGACCAAGATCTTCTCCTGAGTGATACTTCCCCTCACACTATTGTGCAGTTTTCGCACACACGCCCCACTAAAAGCAAGGACCCTCTTTTTTGGTCTTTTGGGTGTTTTCTGCAGTCTTGCCTCTTGGACTGGTCTTTGGTCTTGGATGCTTGTAATCCTCTGGTTGTGTAGGTTTAGCCACTTTGAAACATGCTTGAATGCTTATCTTTCCTGTGCAAGTGATCTCTTGAGGTGGTTCATTGAAAATCCTAAGTTAAGGGTGAGTCTCAGGTTTTTCATAGACCTCGGGTATTTCCTCCCTATGCAAAAATCTCTAATTTTCACTAGCCTCTCAGATGTTCGAAGGTTATTACTTATGTTGTTACATTTTAGAGGTTTTAGCATTTCGTGGAATTTGGTATCTAGCAGAATTCTCTGAACTTCCTTAAGCCTTCAAGTCCCTGACTTCCATCATTCTCTCGGATCCCTGAAGTAGGTTTTGTGTAGTCATTTCGCCTCATTTATGCCTGTCGTATGAACACTACAACTTGCATTCAATGGAATTGTGAGAGAATTTATGTTGGTAAATGGGTGTTATTTGTCTCACAACGAATTTGAAGAGATTGGTCCTAGGTAGTTGCGTGTGAGCTAGATTTTTGGAGTTGTGGATTGCTAGTTTTGGTGACATTTCCTTGGCCTCATTCGCATCTATGTGGGATTTAAAGCTTGCTGCCAGTAATTGTCTTCTTGAGTTTTGCTTCATCAATGGTATGTGCATGATGCATTTGCTTTTGATTGATGTATGTGTGGTGTTTTTTGTTATTATGCGTCCTCTCTGCTTGGGTTTCTGCGTATTTGGAGGTCTGTGATTAAACTAGGGTTGTCCCCTTTTCATTTTGATGCCTCCCCTAAGTGTCAATGTCGTGACTCTCCATTGATTTGATAATTTATCCTTGCCAGATTTGGCCTTTGAATTTGGTGTTGTGCATGATGGTGATTTGGTTCGATGGATCTAGGGTTCTGCATGTTTGACAGATTGACGGTCTGAGTGTGAGTTTGAGCTGTTATTTCTCATTTGTATCTGATCGTTACTTGCCTTTGAGGGTTTTGGAGGAATTAATTATGATTTGCTTAAATGAATGAGTGTATCGAACCTTTGACTGGTTATTCATGGTGGAACACTAGGGTTGCAAATTTTGAATTTCTTGCTAAAGGATTAACTATGTTGTGCTTGAATGGGTTATTAGTCTAAATCATGGATAAACAATGTGAAGCGAACAAAGATTTGAGCCAAATCCCAAATTTGTGATCATTTGATCAATTTGGGCAAAATTGTGAAGAATCAAAAATCTCAGAGATTTTAGATACCTCATAGAATTCCTTTACACTTGGAAATCTCCAAAATTTCCACCGCCCTGCCATTACTCGAGAATGCATGTAAATGTGAAAGGTATGATATCCTCGCTAATTTATGTCCTCAATGGAAATCCCCGAAACTTTATGAAATGAGAAAAATTGTAGAAATGTATGAATTGACATTGTATAATTTCATGACTAGTTTGATTAATTAAAGGTTGGATATTGCCATTTCTGGAGCTATAATGTTGATTAAACGATTTTTGGGGTGATAGCTATGTTTTCCTCACTAATTTCCGTGTTAGAGTAATTGGTTATTTACTTGATTAATTAAACAATATTTGTTTAATTAATTAAAGTTCCCTTTTATCTCTTTTACACTTAAGCTAACATTAGGTGCATAGTAATTAATTATTTTATTAATTATTAATGTGCAAGCCTAGGGTTTTCCATTTTAGGTTTTTTTGACCTATATGTGGTTAAAACTTTTCTTTTGTATTATTATTTTTTTACACATTGGAATATAAAGCTCCACATCTTTGAGCATTTTACTGTTTTCTATGTTGCTTCTCTTTGCTTCTCCCTGTAACAGGTATTCTTAGCTTGCAAAGATCATTGGGATCCTATGAAGTTGTATTTTCTCAACTTCTACATAGTATCAGGGCATAAGATCTGCAGCTACTTGTTCTTGTTTTGAGAATTTTTGCATTGGAAGCAAATTTGGGGTTTCAGAAGTTTTCTATTGTGGATATGGGGGAGTTTATTTTTGGTGCACTTTGGGCAAAAAATGACATCACAGATGAGTCCAAAAGGCCCAAAAATGCCTATTTTCATATAAAACTTGTCTGATTTGGCCACAGTTGATCAGGGAAGCAAAAATTTTTTTTGGCTCCAAGGCCGTATGGCCTCAGGGCATGATCTACGAGGTGAAAAATTCAAAGAAATTAAAAAAAAAACAAAAACCAAGGGTTTTTTGATTTAATTTTTATAATGCCAATTCAAATTAAGGTCGCCGCTCGCTGGCCACCAAGCGGCCACCAGGCGGTTGCTCGCCAGCCGCTTCGACTAGTGGAGCCACCCAAAGGCCACTGGAGGGCCGCTTGGCCAACAGAGCAGTCGACCCACTAGCTGGTCGCCGGCCCACTACCGGCCAGCCACCATTGCACTGCCAACTGCTGGCCCACCGTTGAAGAACCGTCATCGCGCCACCAGCCTCAGCCCCCTGGTCACCTAGCGGACCAGGGGCCATTTTTTTTAGCCTCTAGGGCTTAAAAGAGGTAGAATTGTGCATTTTTTAGGAGAATTCACGAAATTGGGTATAAAATGGGCATACAGTCTCTATTTTTTTCAAACAAGATATCGTTGGAAAGCTAATTCCGTGCCGGACGCCATGGTACTAGTAATTTTTTCCATATTTTCTATTTGACTATTTTTTTCTAGTCAAAGTGGGGTCTTTTTCCTACACTTCTGGGGCCATAGAAGGTGCAAACAGACTCCGTTTTTCAAAAACGAATAGGCATTGGAAAGCTATCAGCATGCTCTATTCAAATCTATGATATTTTTTCTTAGAATTTTCTTTAGGTACATGAGAATTTTTTTTGAAGCTTTTTTTCTTATGCATTGCTTCCTCTTTCTCAATTTGTACTAGGGTTTGGGTTTATCTCTTGTGGGGGGTTTTTTTCTTGCTTTTTGTCATTTATATCAGAAAACCAGAACACCAAAACTCTCAAAAAATAATCAAACCCTTCTTCATCTTCTGTCTATTCTAAAATATCAAATAATAATAAAAAACACAAGCAGGTACAGGTGTAGGGTTTCATGGCAGACTCCTCTGTTGAGTTACTCACATCACACAACTATCACACCTGGAAGTCTCACATGACGAGGCTTCTCAGGTCACGAGGGTTGTGGTCTTGTTTAGATGAGGTTCAACCTCAGTTGTAGCATCCTTTTGAGATTCTTCATCACAGGAACAAGATGGATGAAGCTATGGGTTTGCAATCCATGCACGTTTCAGACAGTCTTCTGTTTCACCTTGATGCTTCGCTCACTCCTCGAGCCATGTGGTTGAAGTTTGAGACACTTTTTGGGACCATTAATGAGTTATGAGCATTACAAATTGAGGCAGAGTTAATTTCACTATTACCTGAGTCATTTCCCACTATTGAGGACTTTTTGAACAAGTTCAAAACTATCTGCACTATTTTACAGGATTGTGGCAAGGATAAGTCAAACATAGAGTGCATTTACTTTATCCTTTCAAAGCTTCGTAGTCCATTTAAGATATTTTCTTCTTCCTTCTATTCCACCATGGATGGCCTAGGTGCTCATTTTACCATGCCTACTTTTGATGTGTTTTGTGAGCATTTGTCTTGTGAGCAGTCACACCTTTCTCAGATAGATATGCTCTCAGGATTAAAGAACAAAGCATTGGTTGCTCAGTCATCTAAGGAAAAACAAAATAAAAAATCGAAGCCCAAGAAATATTTTGTAGGTGGTGAGCATTCCTCCAAACCACCTCCTAAGTCTGATTCCAAACCACCACTTAATCTGAAACAAGGGAAATCTTCAAAGTCTGGAGAGTCTTACTCCAAGACTAAGACAAAATCAGAAGACACTTGCAGCTTTTGTGGTAAGGAAGGACATCCAATTTCTAGGTGTTGGAAATGATTAGAGGCTTTAGAGGAAGCCATGCAGTAGCATCACATCTCCTCACCTCAGTCGTCTTCTCCTTCCACAAGGAAAGGCCATGCTCTCACTACTCGAGCATCGACCTATAGGTCCACTTGGATTTTAGATTCTAGTGCTTCTCACCATATGACTCCAACTTAGCAGTTGGTCACTTCTCTTGCCTCTTGTGGTACTTCACAGATTGCAGTGGGTGACTCTACACAACTTTCAGTCTTGGGTTCAAGTTCTGTCTCTTTGGATGGGGGTACTCTATAGGATGTTCTGGTTGTTCCTAACATCTTGATGAACCTCCTGTCCATTTATCAAATTTTCCATTTTGGCTCTGGTAAGACAGTTGAGTTCTCACCACATGATGTGGTTATTCGGGACCTCCATGACTCTGATTTGGTTGTGGCTACTGGGTATGTTGATATTGCATCTTGTCTTTATAGATTTGATGGATTTGAGCCTTTTGAGGGTACATGTTCATCTCTTATAGACATGCATATTCAGTGAGTAAGCTTTGGCATGAGCGTTTGGGCCATGTCAATTACAGATATCTTCAGCAAATGAGTACACAGACACTTGTTCTTGGTCTTCCACAGATTTCCTGCACAGACGGTGTTTGTCATGGTTGTGTGCTTGGCAAGCATCACAGGGACCCCTTTCCGAAGGGAAGAGCCACTCGTGCTTTGGCACCCTTGGAGTTGATTCATAGTGACCTCATGTCATTTCCCACTCCTTATTATGGGGCCAAGTTTTTACTCACATTCATTGATGACTTCTCCAAATGCACATGGGTGTACTTTCTTAAGTACAAGTCTAATGTCTTTGATTCCTTTCGAATCTTCAAGACATTTGTAGAGAAGCAGTCTGGCCTTTCTATTTGGCAGATACATACAAATAATGGGGGGGAGTATGTGAATTAGGCTTTCAGAGATTTTTGCACTGAGCATGGTTTGCAACATCAGTTTACTGTTCCCTACACCCCTCAACAGAATGGTCTCACTGAGAGAAAGAACAGGACTTTATGGGAGATGGTGAATTGTATGATTCAGTCAGGTCCATGGATCCATCTTTTTGGGCTAAGGTAGTTAATTGTGCTAGCTATATTCAGAATCAGATGCCTCACAAGGCGATTCGACATATGACTCCTGAGGAGGCTTGGTCTCATGACAAGCCTGATGTTTCATCATTTTGAGTATTCGGTAGTGAAGCATGGACATTTATTCCTGATGCTCAGAGGAAAGCCATGGAGCAGAAGAGTCGACCTCTCTTTTTTTTCGGCTACTGTGAGGATGTTAAGGTGTACAAGTTGTTTGATCCTGATTCCAGAGAGGTCCTATTTCGACGGGATGTCTAGTTTGATGAGCACCTTCCCATAATGGATCCCCTGTCTCCAGTGTCTACTTCACTACCTACTCCCACTACAACTCTTCAGGATTATGTTGAGGATGATTCTGATGAGGATGTTGATGATCCCCCATCTCCACCTCCACTTGCTCCACCTTAGATGCCCAAATGGGCTCGCTTTACTGTTGAGGCAGTAGGATCTATGGCAGGTGATCCTTCAGACACTTGTCACACCCATTCTCATACTGTGAGTTCTAGTCTTTTGAGTCATGCTCTTTCAGAGGATCCTCAGAAGTTTTTAGAGGTGACAGGTCACCCTGAGTGGGATAGTGCTATGGAGGAGGAGTATTCTTCTTTGATGAGGAATAGTACTTGGGATCTTTGTCCTCTTCCTAAGGGCAGGAAGATAGTTTGGTGTAGATGGTTGTATCACACCAAGTATGTTGTTGATGGTTCTATTGATAAGTACAAAGCATGTCTTGTTGCGAAGGGTTTCTCGCAGGTTGAGGGTATTAATTACTCTGAGACATTTTCCCCTGTCGCCAAGATGAATTCTATTCGCTTTGTACTATCACTTGCAGCTTCTAGGGGATGGCCCATTTTTCAAATGGATGTGAAGAGTGTGTTCTTGCATGGTGACCTACAAGAGGAGATCTATATGGAGCAACCTCATGGATTTGTGCAAGATGCTTCTTTGGTTTGCAGACTTCGACATTCATTATATGGTCTCAAATAGGCCCCTCAGGCTTGGTATGAGAAGATGGACTCTTTTTTGCTCTCCAATGGTTTCACACACTGTTATTTTTATCCCACAGTCTATATTCAGAATCTTGAGGGTGAAATCATGATTCTTGTGCTATATGTTGATGATCTCCTCATCACAGGTAGCTCATCCTCTATGATTCAACATGCTCAACAAGCTTTGATGGAGCAATTTGAGATGACAGATCTCAGTCTTCTGCACTATTTTCTTGGTCTTCAGGTGATTTAGTCTTCTGATGGGATCTCCATTTACTAGCAAAAGTATGCTCTTGATATGCTTCAGTGCTTTGGCATGCTTGATTGCAAGCCTGCCCCCACACCTTTTCAGTCAGGGGTTGTTTTGACTACTACTTGCCCCACTCCTTCAGTAGATTCTACACTTTACAGGCAGTTGGTTGGCAATTTGTTGTACCTAACTCACACTCGTCTTGATCTTTCCTTTGCGGTTGGCCTTGTCTCTCGATTCTCCCATGATCCTCATGAGAGTCACTGGGAAGCTGCCAAACGTATTTTGAGGTACATTCAGGGAACCATTTCTTATGGCATTCACTACACATCAAGGGATTCTCACATTGTTGGCTACACTGACTCAGATTGGGTTGGTGATGTCAATGATTGAAAGTCTACTTCTGGCTTTGTTTTCTGTCTTGGCTCTAGTCCTATTACATGGTCTTGCAAGAAGCAGACTACTCATGCATTATCATCTACAGAGGCTGAGTACCAAGCTGTTGTGCTCGCTAGTAAGGAGATTTTATGGCTTCAACAGTTGATGACTAAGTTTGGTTTTCCTCTTGATAGTCCCATTATTCTTTGGTGTGACAATTAGAGTGCTATATACATTTCTCACAACTCGGTGGTGCATCAACAAATGAAGCACATTGAGCTTCATATGCATTTCATCAGACAGTTGATTTAGGATGGTTCTCTCATCTTGGAGTATATTCCCACTGCTGAGCAGGTTGCAGACATCTTCACAAAGCCTTTTGCATCGCCGTGCTATCTTCAGTTGCGCTCTATGCTTCGAGTGAAGGAAGTTGTCCTTGGGGGGTCCTTATGAGGCCTTCCTTCCTTCGTGTTTCTTTCAGCATGTTCTTCTATCTCTTTTTGGAGAGGGGTTTTTTCCCACTGGGTTTTCTCCTTTTCTCCGTTTCATCGAGATTTCCTTGTACTTGGGTACCTGATCTGGCCTTGTTGCCGGGACCCATTGTTTTTTGCTTTCAATAGCTGCTTCTAGGTTTTAGCTTCTCCTTAAGTCTAGCTTAAGGGGGGGTGTTAGAGTAATTGGTTCTAGTGAGGCTCTCAGGGGTGCTGGAGTGGGTGCTGGCGTCGAGGCTGGGGCTGGTGCTGGCATCAGGGTTGGTTCTGGTGCTGGCGCTGGGGTTGGCTCTGGTGCTGGCATTGGGGCTGGATCTGGTAAGGGTATCAAGGGTGTTGGCTCATCTGTGTGTGCACCTAGATCATATATGAATATTAAGCAGAGTTTTGATGGTTTCATCCCTGTGAATAATCCCATCATAGTGAAGATTAAGGATGAGTTAGCAGAAGAAATAAATGATAGTGTAGCAGAGCTTTCTACTCAAGGGGTGATCTGTCGGTTTAGGGGCTTTTGGCCAAGCCTTCCTCAGCTGCACTCTTGGATCACCAATAAATGGGAGCCCCTCATCACTAGTAAAGTTCAAATCTTCCCTATGGCCAAAGGTTTTTTTGTAGCTAAGTTCGAAAACACTTTAGATAGAGACAAAATCTTGTATGAAAATTTCTTTTGCTGGGAGGACAAATACCATCTGATGGTTAAACCTTGGCACACCAACTTTAACCCAGCTTCTGAAACCTTCAATAAATTCCTGATTTGGGTCCGGTTGCCTAAACTCCCTCTTCACCTTTGGAGTGACTCTCTCTTGGAGGAGGTTGGGGAAGCCCTAGGTGATTTTTTAACTGTGGACAATGAATTTTATAATCTTTATCACTCTACCTTTGCCCGAATACTTGTTGAAATTGATGTCTCAAAAGGACTGCCTGCTGAGGTTCTCTTAAAATCTTCTAGGGGGTCTTGGATCCAATCGTTGGATTATGAGGGGGTCCCTTTCCACTGTAGAAGATGCTTCAAAATAGGACATGCTACTGCTTAATGTGGATTTGAGAAGAAGTCTAAGACAACTACTTGGTGGAATGGCGCTTCACAACAACATTACACAGTGGAGAAGAAATCTGATCCACTTCAGAGCTTCTCTGAGGTGGTGGCTTCTGATTCACATACTAATGGGGCTTCTGACTCACAGGCTGCTGGGGTTTCTGATTCACTTGCTGTTGGGGCTTCTGATTCACAGGTTGTTGGGGTTTCGTCTACTGGGGTTTCTCCTTCCTCCGCTGGGGAAGCTACCATGATAAATCATATTGAGAATACTACTAGACCGATTTATGTCTCTATTGATGGTGCTTTATTTCCCACCTTTGATTGCTCTCCGGTTATTTCCACACCTATTCAGGCGAACTCTGATGTTACCTCCCGAGTTGCAAATTTTCATCCTCAGGAAATTAATGGGCTGGCTTGGCAGGCTAAGGCAACACAAGTTGAAGAAGGCTGGACTACTGTTACTGGAAAAAAATCTAAACCCTCTGGGCCTTCTTTCGATATGACTCTTCGCTCCAACAAATGAAACTCTAATTGTAAAACTTAATGGTGTTTGTTTGTGAGTTGGTTTTTTTGTTGACTGCAGGCTATCTTTTCTGCAGTCTGGTTTTTTTGGCTTGTTTAAGCTGTTTGGCTTTTGGTTGTAATGGGTTCCAGATCCCATCAAAATATGTTTTCCCCAATTCCAAAAACATTAGGTGCATAATAATTAATTATTTTATTAATTATTAATGTGCAAACCTAGGGTTTTCCATTTTAGGTTTTTTTGACCTATATGTGGTTAAAACTTTTCTTTTGTATTATTTTTTTTTTACACATTGGAAAATACAGAGCTCCACATCTTTGAGCATTTTATTGTTTTCTGTGTTGCTTCTCTTTGCTTCTCCTTGTAACAGGTATTCTTAGCTTGTAGAGATCATTGGGCTCCTATGAAGTTGTATTTTCTCAACTTCTACATTTCGTCTGGTCATGAAATCCCCGAATTTCCTCCTTGGCCTGATTTTCATGAAGGGGTGAAAATCCCGAGATCACGTTTGTGAGATTTCAAGAGATTATGATAATTGTTTGAGCTTGTTTGGATGATGAATGTGTTATTTATGATGGGATAACCTTAACTTTTGTGTTGTAATGAACATTGATGTGACTTCTTGCTGAGTGCAAGTTGAATCAAGCAAAGATATTCCTGGCAAGGGTAGGAGCAAAGAAATGGATCTTGATGTTGAGGAAGCTCCTATTTCAAAAGCTGAAAGGATTAAGTTGGATATGAAGAGGAAGATTCTCGAGAGTAAACTTGTGTCTATTTGGTCGGAGGTGACTGACACCAATGTGGGAAAGTGGGACTACGAAAAATTGAAGGCAAGGATGGCAACAGGTGACCCTTCTATTTTGGTAAGGAGAATGATAGATTTTGGGTTGGCTCATGTGGCCAATTTCCTTCCTTAGTGCAATGTTATGAGCTTGTATTGGAATGTGCTTGACACTATGATCAAAGTACATAGAGAATAATAGGTCCATAGGGCAGAGTGCTTGCAAACTTCTCTCTTATCTCGGTTGCCCAAACATTTGACATGCCAAAAAGATCTCATGTAGTCCAATTTGATATTGATATAGCTGAGAAATATTATGAGAAGGATACAAATAAGGCTTTGGAGGTCATTAATACCTGGCTAGAGAAACCAAAAGCATATATTTCTAAGTTTCCAAAGCAGTTGTTCAGGGCTAAGTTTAAATTAGATTACTATGGTGCAATCACTCTTCTCAGTAGAGTGATGGGTTTGAAGAATGTAGGAAATGTTTGAAAATTGGATGTTTTATTTGATAGTGAGAATGGAGCAAGGTATAGATTACCATTGGGGAGGAATAATTAGTAAGATAATTCATGAGAAATTGTCCAATGTGTTGCAGACCAAGGCTTTCACTATGACATCTTATTTGGTCTATGCCTTAGCAAGGTTCCATCCATATAAGGGATTAAGCACTCGAGGGGTCTTTGGCCAGGATGTAATTTATGAACTCAACCCTCAGCTACATTTGGATAGTCCTAGCTATAGAAGGGTGAATAACGCATTCACCATGTACATTACAAGGTTGCTCCAGGCTATGGAGCATGTTATAATTTTTGATGCTACTAGGGAATTGATTCAGAGGTTTGGAGCATGGTTTATACAGTTTCCCACATTTTCCTACATTAGGATTGATGGTTGTCTGCGAGCTCCATATAGATTGCCTAGATATCCTACATATCACATTATTCTTTTGGAGGTTACAAGGCAAATTTGTGCCTTTGATGCAATTTTGAAAAAGGATATGCACAAAACTATTTTTGGTAATGAATTCCCACTACAGATTGGAGGTCATGAGGCTTTCCCTTCCTTGGCCTCAACACAGTTTTTTGATGAAGAGATGGGCACTTTCAACCTATCTTTACATACTAAGAGGCCCAGATTTGACAGAACAAGCAGGGCTCAAAAGAGAGCCAGCAGGGAATTTAGACATAAAGATGACTTTGAGAATTATTGGGCCAATTGCAAAGATGAGTTTGAAGTTTTGAAGAAGAAGTTCTCCAGGTTTCCTGCCAATTTGATTAGACTGTATAATATCAAGGCCATCCCAGATCAAATTGATGATGATGGAGAAGTCATACAAATCCATGATTATGAATCAGTCAAAGACAAGCCTATAAGTGAAATTGATTGGATGGAAGAGGAAATAGTAGAATTGGAGCAAGTCAATACCCCTATAATCAAATACACTAAGTTATGGATTAAGCATAAGATTTGGGAGCTAGATAATGAAGGGAAACAATATACTTATGACTTGATGGGAAGCCTGGAATCTCAGTTTTCTTCTGAGGAGGAGCAAGACCCAAAAGCCAAGGAAAATGTGAGTTCCCCTTTTAAAATTAAAATCGAAGGTGGTCAAACAAAGATTGGGGAAGAAAAGAAAAGAAAGCCCATTTCCAAGAAGAGAAGGATTACCTCTAAAGAGAAGAAATCTGCTCAAGAAGAGGAATGTGAGGAAGAGGGAAAGAAGGGTGATTCCCCTGTGCTTAAAAGGATAAGAGTAACAAGAACATCAAAGAATAAAAATGAGCCTCCTAGGGGAGAGGGTGAGAAAGGACCACATCTGGTAAATGTTGAGAGTTCTGGAGAGAAAACCCAGGTTTATACCCAGAAAAAAAGAACTCCATCCCCTAAGGGAAGTTTAGTAAAAGAGGGTGCCTCCATGATTCCCTCTATTACACAACAACAAAAGAATAATTCTGCCTCTCCTTCTATTACACAACAACAAAAGAATAATTATGCCTCTCCTTCTACTCAAGAATTGCATGGTGAAGAAAAGAAGCCAACAAATGCAGTTGTTGAGGATATCCATCAAGATGAAGATACAAAAGAGTTTAAGGATGGGGATCTTCGTAGTA
>VDFB02288422.1:0-27922 GCA_007258455.2 Sequoia sempervirens | reverse complement strand
AATCTATGGGTACCAACTCTTCTTCCTCCTCCTCAAGCACAATTGTTGCAAGTTGTTCACAAAGTTTTGTGATCTTCATGAGGAAGGTGGCTACAGTGTTTGTGTCATTCATGTGTGTGTGGCACTAAATTTGTTCTTCGAGAACTTACTTGAGATGTTCACACTCTGGCCATGAGTGGTCAAGGCATCATACATCTCTTTGCTGATTTCTTTGCAGATATGTGACGAGTCAAATAATCCTCAAAAAATCCGAGACGATACAATTTGCCTTGGCCATCTTGTTATGTTCAGCCAATTGAACAAGATCAACTAGAGGTGTCAACAAGGTTTCCACATAAACCCAACGATCAACTTCTTCCAATAACAACTGCAACCTACACTTAAAGGAATAAAATTTGAAGCACCCTCTAAGTGGTCACACTCTCTAAGACCACAATTAGTCATGTTTGCAGCTGCTGGAACACATGGAAACTGATGAAATCAATTGAAATTAAAGCAGATCAGCAACCTATCGCAGGTGCAAATCAATAGCCCAGTCACTGAAGCAATTCAGACATCACACCCTAAAACCTTTCACAAGTCCAGGGAACTTTAATAACTGAAGTAAAGTACTAAAATCTTCCTTCAACTACCTATCACAAGCAACAACAAATTCCATTCACAAACCCAAAATATCTGAATAATAGTGTTCTGATACCATATTAAAATTCAACACATAGTATGCAGATTCTGCACTCTAGGGTTTGAAACAAATTGTCTAACTTAAACTTCAATGAAACCTGCAATTCTGAGTGCTATAACCTGCATACACAATCTTCTGAAAGTAAAAGAAAATAATGAATAAAAAACTGAAATCAGAATATATAACTTGCTATCTGAATATTTTATTATTTTGAGCTTTTTGTCCAGCGGTTCTATTACAAAATAGTGAGCACCCAGTATCATAAATAGACCTCAAGTTGGGTGCTCAAAAAGATAAAAAAACTTATTTTTAGATGTTTTCATCCTAACGAAATCCCTAAAAATATCTGTTGTGTGTCTTATTTCAGATGCCTGCAGTCAGAATAAAACATAAAATAAAACAAAGTAGTGCCTAAGAATAACCTAAAGTCTGCGCCCAAAATAGCATTTTCAAATAGTAATAATAGTCAGATTTTTCAGTGGCTAGCAGACAACATTAATCATTATATTAAGGTCTGATTTAACCTAATTGCTGTGCTAGAAAACCATCTGAGCAACCCCTAAAAAATCTAACAAGAGATAGAGCTAGAAAAATTGGAGGATGGTGACAATGACTAGTCACCCAGCCCAATGGTCTTTCAATAGAGATCTATAAGAGGATGAAGAATGTGATTAGTACAACTTCCTAAAAATTGTTAAGAAAATGAGAGTTTTGATGTGTGTGCATCTATGTGTCCCTGTGCACTTACATTTGTCTATGTGCATGTCTCTCTTTATATGCTGAATCCCTGAAACCTATAATTTGGAGAGCCTGCTACATCACATCAGCGTTTGAAGTAACTTTGGACTCAACCATATGATGATCTCGCTTTGTAGATTGTGATAAAACTGCTGCCTTGTAGCACTTGACTTCGCAATGCTCCAAAGGTAGATGTTTTCTAGACAAATGATTCTAGATATCTGAGATGGCAACTAATCTAGCAGATCAGGAATCATATAAGTACGCACTGGACTGCTAAGAGTGGTCACCATGAATCCTTATCATAAGTTTTCCATTACAAATTTCAACCCATTTTAGATTTTTATTTTAAGACAAACAACTGTTACATAAACCAAATTAAAATAGAAATAAATGGGCACTGTTTTCTTATAATAATCCTATGGATTAGTTTCAAAATGAAAGCCTATTGTACTAAATTACCTTCATAGATGGCTTCAGTTGGAAGCTTTCTTCTCTTTTTTTCCAATTTTGATATCCACCAAATAATGGAGCTTGGCTTGAATTAATTTCCAATGCTTTATCATTTATCACATAGGACAAATTTTGTAGTAAGCTATTATCTTCTCTCTTGAGCGGAATTGTAATGGAATCTGGATCATTCACAATAGGTATAGGACAACCTAACAAGACAGTTTTGAAGGATTAGAACTTTAGAAAGGTAGTTTTACACATCCACACAATAATTTTTTGTAGCCTTTTCGTACATTTATCTATGATTATAATTTCAGACCCACATATAAATAGAACTTCATGAACTATGTGAATAAAGATGAATCTGCCATGTTAGTTCTTCCTTACGATGTACAGGTTTTGACAAGAGTCCCATCGTATCAAGCAGATTGAATATCCTGCCATTTTTCTTGCACTGACCTGTCAAACAAACAGAAAAAGGAAGATCAGGATAACCTCTTATTCCTTACTGAAGCGACGTCGCTAAACAAAGCAAACCGCGTACCGGAGAGAAGATGAATACTTTATAAACGGTATTTTGATAGTGGTTAGGATTACATTTATAGCGATTTATGAACGGGATGATGCGCCACCGACGGGATTGATGGAGTAACGACTGGCATTTGCCACAGCCGCACCCTCACCTCGCCACGTCATACTTCGCCTCTGGCGCTTCTCGGCCGGGCGGTTCGCTTGTTCGGCACGCTGGTGCCCGCACCCACCCACCCATTTACGCCAATAATTTTCATGTCCTTGAAATAATACCGTCAAGATTAATCATGTTGGGCATAGGTGGAGATGTTCAAGCCCTAGATATTCAATGTTTTCTTTCCATTTTTAAGATAAGTTAAACTATAGGGTACACATCACCTTCCCCCCGCAGACAGAATCCATACCTTCAAGATGGAAATGCAGGATCCTGATTATCCTTTACTTTGATACTCAAGTAGTTGAACAATCTTTTCAATAGGATACGCATTCTCTTAATGATTTAGGTTCTACAATATAGCTTCATCTATTGAAAATGCAATCATTATGTGTTCTTGTATCTTGATGAATCATTTCAAGTTATCTATGGTATATTTACTAAACAAACTGTTGTTTAGGTTTTATCTCTCCAGGATGTTTAAATTTGCAGAAACAAACATTTTTGGTTTCTCTTAGTTTTACAATTGTTTACTTATCAGCATGCCTTTTGACTTTAAAACACTTATTGTGCATGCCTTAGCGAGCAACTATAACGAGCACTTCTTCTGCTTCCAGGCTGAATATATTTTAGGTGTCTTCCTGCAAGTGGATGGCAAGTCATTTTTACATGTTGAGTAATATCAAAATGTCAAATGAATTGAAACATTTTTTCCTACTGATCTGTTAACATCAGTCAAATTTTGGATATTAACTATCCTGTCATGAAATGAGCATCCTGGTTGTGGTTAAGCACAGACTGTGTATTTGCGAATATGAATTCATGCCAAAAGGTTGAATTGGGGTGTTGGGGAGATACTTTCTTTCCATTAACTTGATGAACCTTCACTAAAACAGAAGGTTAGACACACAACAGTGCAGGCGCACCCCTTGAAGTGTTTAGAATTGGAATCTTTATGTGAATATGAATCTAGATGAAAGGACCTAAGTGTTTAGAATTTGAATCTTTATGTGAACATGAATCTAGATGAAAGGACCTAAATAGGGGGGTCACCAATTCTTGGTGAGATGTTCACCTTCTATTAATTTGGGCCATCTCTTCAACAGAGGGTTCGACATGTAATGGCACTGGCAGACTACTTAGAGGAATTACTACCTAAGTAATGTAATGGCACTGGAAGACTACTTAGAGGAATTACTACCTAAGTATTTGCACATTGGAATAAAATTCCACAAAATCCAAAGGTAACCTTCAATTCCAACTTTTGTGCTTTAGTGTGTGTTTATAATACCCATTCCCAGAAATTATAAATATCAATTAAACTGAATGATAAGTCTGTCTCTCGGATATGCTTCTATAAATTGCAAAAGCTCATTACATTCCAGAGCACTCTGAGTTCCCTGAAATGATAACATTTCGCACCTAGTTCTTTCTTGCACTAATTTGGTTAGTTCTTTTTGTGCTTTCTCTTATGTATGAGGCTATAACTCAGAGAGCATCGGATAGCGCTTGGCAAACAGCAATCATCTCAATTGTGCCACACGGGCTCCCCTTGGATGTTGTAAATAGCATGCAAGTGAATAAGTGGTACACGATTTGCACTTACAACTTAGCACATGAGAACCAAAGAACCTACAAATTCATGTTGCAAATTTAGAAATCCAAATCAAGAAAAAAAATTACCATTACCCGAAGGAGAATATACGGCCGATTCGCATGAGGAAACAAGCATCACTAATAGCAGCATGAAAAATAACCATACAATTCCACCTGCGAGACACCACTGAAGTAAACTCCTCCTCTTAAAGAACCTCAAGGGATTCTCCACTGACCCCTTCACATTTAGGTTCTCTCCATCGTCTGCCAAAACTACAAAAAAACAGTTAAAAACATTCAGAACCCTGGTCTTTATTATCAGCAACTCTATCCCCAAATTTTCTTTTTTTTATCTAAACCCCACTTTCCCTGCAAATGAAAACCATGTCTATGCTGGAATGCCCGTTTCCTAAAAGATTAGCAGCTATTCACAATGAATGTGAATCGCTTACCTATTTTCAGAACCCACTTTGAGCAATCAAAATCCTAGTTCTTTAATTCAATCCTTACTTTTCCTACAGAATCACCATTGTATATATGGCTGAAAATTTTGTTCGTCTAAATATTTAGCTGCAACTCTCCATGAATATGAATTTCTTACGCTGAATGCAGCAACCAAGAGCCTAATTTTGTTTTATCTAATCCGTATTCTTGCTATAAATGAAGAAACAAACAATTTAGCAGCAGTTGTGAATAAAATTGAAGTGATTACCCTTTTTCCTTAGGCTTTGGGCATTTTTATCAGCTCTGCGCATTGCCTTTGCAGAGTCATTGCGTCTTGCCCTTGGAGAGTCACTGCGCAGCACTTCTACGTCCATTATCTTTTGTTTCCACAAGTGCTGTTAAAGGTGGAGATCTGGAATAACATTTGACAGATCTGGATCATGCCCACCCAAAATGTAGTCTAATTTACATAGGAAACGAAGGTGGAATTGCCACTCCTTCCTGGCACACTACAATGTTACGGCTTTAACCGTGCCCGCAAGCAAACTCGTGTCAGTGTTACTGTACTTTGGGGGCTCACATGGAATCTTACATGGAGTCTCACAGTAATAAAAACTAGCAATCGCACCTTGGTGTGCAACGGGTTCGCCGAGGTCAATAAGGAAAGGTCATTTAGGAAATGATGTCTGTGTAACAAAAGTTTCAATGGAGAAGTGATAGTTAGAAGTGATAGTTTAAAGTGTGATTTCAAACGTGGATGTAAAAAATTCAAACACAATCTAATCTAGAAAATTTAGCAATGATCTATATAAATTTTGGAAATCTACTATCACTAAGCTTAAAATCAACTATGCATTTACTTATTTGGATCAAGACATGACTAAAACAAAACCTCTAAATCAAGAATATAATTAGACTTGAGAAAGAGATATGTTGATTGTGCAATAAGAATAAATCAAATTATAAATTATTATGTAACATAAAGTAGAATTTTAATGATTCTTATTATCAATTAATAATTTAAATATAATAAAATTATATAATAAATAGTACTTATTTAATGTATAATTTAGTATATAATATTTAATAAGATTTTAATATTATTTAGCATTAATTAATAAGTTGAATTTAACATAAGTACATAATAAGTATTGTATAATATTTTATTATATATTATATTATATAAAATATAAATAATAATTATCATAATGTAAAGATAATTTAAAATATAATATATAATAATAGTATAATTGTTATATGTGTGATATTATATAAAATTTAAAATATAATGATATTATATATGATTTAATTTATATTATATAAACCATATATTATATATTAACTATGTTAAAATTAAATATCATATATAATAATAAATAAATATATTTAATTTAAATAACAAATTTAGTTTCAAAATTTAATTTGGATCTTATAATCCCTCTTTAAAAAATCAATTAAATTGTTAATTTTTAATAAATTAATTTAATAATGTTATGTGTTAAAAAATATATTATATGTATTAATTTGATATTTTATTTACTAATATAATAAATGATAATAAATATAAGATATATAATAAATAATTAAATAACATAAATACAAATTAAACATATATCATAGCTCCGGTCAAAAGCATTTTCCCTAATAAATAATATGGATGTGTTTTAAAAAAAAAAAAAACACATAAATAATAAAATATATTATGTGTAATTTTTTGTTTAATACATAATAAAATAACTATAAATATCTTATGATATATATGTTATTTAATAATATATAATATACAATAGTAAATATAAGATATATATCAATAAGTAAATAACATAAATACACATAAAACATATACTATAATAAAATATATCATATATCATTGTTTTTATTATTTTGATATATTATATATGTTATTTAATTATATAATATTAATATTATAATATATTATATATTTATACAATATAATTATTAATAATTTATAAATATAATATATAAATAATATAATATAAATATATTATAAATAACTATAATAATATTATTAATAACAATTTATCTTTATGTGTTCTTATAAATAAATGATAGGAGGGACCCTTTTTTCTTTCTACTTTTTTAATGCCCACTTTTTTTGAAAGACTAATAAGCTTTCAATCGTCTTCCACATTTTTCAGACAACATCAACCGTTGATCATTCCAATCAGCTCGCTCTTTGCAAATAGGATATGCCTTCGATGAAAATAGATATCACCTCAACAATTTCATGGTGGATCCAAAAAAATGATTTTGCTTATGTGGATGTAATATGTTATGTTTATTTCAATGATTGGCAGAGCAAGTAAAATACATGCACATTTGGACGGGTGACCGATCGTGGGTTGAGACCATCTCCGGTTAGTGTGTGGCAAATGAGTGGTACATGTTCACCATGTCGCATAGTGTGTAGGCATACCACCACCAGATACATCCACTTCCTCACATTTAATGTGTATCATGTATTATTTCCCTCTCAACTAGCCACACTAACTTTATGTCCCTTCTCATTTACTTGTGTGGGATGGTGCCAACTTTCAAAGCATTTGAGCATTCACTGCTTCAAAACCTTATTTTTCTTGCTAAGTGACACCCCAACTACCGAGACATCTCTTCTCAAGTGTTTGTTTCAATAGGCAACAAAACATGTTTGACTTTGCTCTATATTCGCTACGTCTTTCATGAAAGGAATGATCGCCAATGTTGGGTTCATGCTTGTTGCTCCTCTTCAATGTCATTGTGTTTACTAAGCTAAGCATGGACTAATGGAATGGTCGTCAATGGTTCATAATATACATAATTGTTTCTTTGTTTCTCATTTGGCTATGTTGAATGCTTCCTCGTTCAATGTTTTGCAAGTTTCACAAAATAATGGAATGGTCGTCAATATTGCATTGTTCACTATTGTTCTTCCAGGTCATTGTGGAGCGATGTTTGACCCAAGTGAAGATTTCATTCCTCGCCAAGGAAATGAACCATAATAAATATGTTGTGAGTGTTTCTTTCATTTAGAGTTTTTTGGTTTTTTGTTCACCTCTACTCTGTATTTGATAACTTGATTGTTCTTTGGCTTTTTCGGTGCTTCTTTCAATAATGGTTTTCTAGTTTTTAGTTTTGTTTGAGGTTCTATAATTTCAAGTTGAATGTGGGAGGCTTATTGTTTCTTTAACTTTAATATAAAAAGATTCAAAGGTGTTGTTCGAAGGTGTTTATGAACACATGTGTATTATGTGTTCATAAACACATTTAATATTCATGAGAGTTCTAATCTTCCATTAGGGCATCATTGTGACTTACCATTTAAGTTGTAAATATAAGTTTATAGTTCATGAATTTGTTATGCAAATGGGTTTTCAATAGTTTTATTGTTTGTCGATAATACTGTCAAGTTGGTTTGTCATTCATTACGGTCTATGAATGTTATTGTGCTTAATAATTTCTAAAATTCTTCTTTAAACCATTATTAGGTTTAGGGTTTTCCTACAATTATTCATGGGGTTATTATTAAGGTTTATGTTATTACACCCCATATTTGAATTACAATTTACTTTTCACCTTATGTTAAAAGCATGGATGATTTGTGTAATTATGAAGTTTGAAAGATGAATGTTATGATGAATTAAATGCAATAATGGTTTTATGTATTTAATGGAAATATTTATGAATATGCAATGATATATCTATGCAATATAAATGCTATAGCTAACTAAGTGTTTGTTTCCAAGTGGATACTCAAGAAGGATTTCGCCCCTCCAAAAGAAGATCAGGAGTATTAGCTAGGATAATGGTATGGATAAGGATCGAATAATAAAACCATCCGAGTTCATCGTTTGTGCATAGGTCAAGTTTTGGATACCTTCAAAAATGAGTAAGTTTGATCTTAAGTTGTGTCTCTTGGTTACATTAACCTAAGTCGAGTCAAGCTTGGTTTCCTGATAGAAAGTTATAGAATTATAAGTATTTAATTATTAACATTTTAATTATTAGATATCATTATTGCCAAAGTTGAATTAGTATTGATTTTGTTGTTATGATATTGGTATATGGAAGTGATTGTGTATATATTATGGTATGTGTGTATGCATTAAGATCAAATGGTTTTTTTCATTTTGATATGAACATATATATGGTATGTATAAATATGTGCATACATACATACATACATATATATATATATAGTAAATAAACATGTATATACATGACTTAATGATAATCGATAATGATGTGTATATACTCATGCATATAAATACAAATATATATATATGATACAAAATAGCAAGTATTTATCAATCTTTTAAATATTTCAAAGAAAAGATAATAAAAATTAATGATATTGGCATAATCATGAGGCTTGAAAATCCAAAATTATAGGCCATTCTAGAAAGTTGCATGATAGCTAAATAATAGCTATTTGAATATAAATAAATTGCAAGTAATAAAGGCCATGAGTTGGTTGTAACAAGAGCTCTAAAAAGGTGTTAGAAACTACCATTGTGGGCATTGAATTGGGGTGCAAGATTTAGAGGAATTGGTTGCTTTAAACAATCCTTATAATTTGCATTACTTATAGCAACATGTGCATGTTTATGTGAAGTCTCATTTTCCTCATAATAGGCAACTTGAACAACAAACAATGATGAACATAAGCAGCCACAAAGTAGCACATAATTTTGTAGTTATAAAGTATTTAACACAACAATGAAATAGTCTTTGGTCGACCCCCTAAAATGGGCAACTAAATCGAAAAATTGAATATTCTTACCAACAAATCAGTAAGTGGTTAAAAAGAGGTTTTTAAATTCCTATTCAACAAACAACTTTAGCGACCAGTATGGGAGATTTACCAACCACTTAGTGGCAAATATTTACAAATAAAAGCAAAATCTATTGAGTTGATGGAAGCATATTTTCAACGTGGGAAATTTTAGCAGGTTTAAGAGAGTGGTTTTTAATTGTTTTTGCATCCTTCTATAGGCGTGGAGAGCAGGGTCTTTAAGACTCTTAAATCTCTAATTATCCTCATTTGAAGTTGCATCGTGGTTTTTAAAGAAGGTAGTTATCAACAAAAAATTGGTTTTAATCTTGCATAAATGGGGTGCCATAATTAACAATAATGGTGAGCATGAATGTAGAGTCTTTTTGTCTATAAAAACGAGAAGCTTGCATTTGTTTTGGTTGGTTGCCAAGCATAGTAAAGAAGCACAATATTTGTGTTATTGTTTTTAAAGCTTTTAGAGTTTGAATATCAGTTTTTAAGATAGTAATAGCAACATAGAAGAGGTTGGATAATCTTTTCTAAGCAATTAGATAGTTGTACTAAAAGTGAAGGATAGTGTATTGGCAAGCTAGAGGACTCAAGGGGCATCTTGTTGCAACCGATAGTTGGAATTTATAGGCATGTTCTATTGTTTTCCTAAACCTAATATTTTCTTGTCAGCAAGCTTGAAATAAGAATGTTTAGTATGAAAAAGGAAAGAAATGCATGAGAATGAATAAGAGAATGAGCTTATGTAGTTTGAAAAATAGAAGACTAATTAATGATATTTAGTATTGATATTTTTAAAAATATGAATGAAAAGATACTTTTACGTATTTTATATGTAGTCTATTGTATATGAGATCATAACTAGAAATATGGTTTAATTGCTAGGGAAATAACTTTACTGGGTATTTTTCTAAAAATAGTTGAATAAGAAATAAAAGTATGTTTTGTTGCTTGAGTATGAGAATTTGGGGATTGAGCATGTGAGTCAATTGGTATCTTGATATTATTACATATCATAAACCCTGTCACCTTATTGTGATGAATTGTGAACCCAACCTTATGACTTGTTAATGGGAGTTTAAAAACATGAGAAGTGGAAGTAATCCTCTATTTAGCTTAAACAATGATATTTCCATGATTGTAAGACATGATGTCAATATTATCTAAATGACCATGTGTATGTCAAGATGGTGGCATTGTGTCATCATTATCTATTTAAATAGCCTAAGAGTAGGTGAATAATAAACCTTATGGGTTATGATAGGTAGTAGCCTAGACCCTAGATGTTATCGGAATGTAACAAAGGAATCCAATGTTTATGATGTTATATCAATTAAGTTATTTGACCACCTTAGTGGGTATGCTTATGATAGTAGAACTAGTTGGTCTACAATTGAATTTATCCTTAGTAAACAAGACTACAGTGTTTACCAAGAAAGTCTAAAACCAAAATGAAGTTATATTCTTCATGGAAAAATATCCATCACTATGGGGAATTGGTATATATAATCAGTATACCATATTATGACCAAATAGGTCAAGATTTGATTAAAGGTTATATTTCGAGAGTAGTTTCTCTCAAGGGTTATGGTAAAGATTCAAACAAGTGGTTGTAGGCAAGACCTAGGTAGTTACGTGAAAGTACCTCAGGTGTTCAAGTATGAAATTACTAACAACCCAGATGAGTTTTTTTTTATTGAGTAAGCAAGGATTTTGAAAGGGCCTTGATCTCTTTTACATCAAGAAAGATACAACAATAAGTATAGCAAGACAAGGAACAACAACAAGTTGAGACAACTACAAGAAACAGATCTTGCAGCCAACAAAACTAAACCAAACATAGAAGCAAAAGTAGAACAAGCAACACCACCAGTAGAATTGGCCAACAAACCATACACAAAGCTGCAAAATAACAACCAACGACAACTAGCCCAAGGGAGGAAAAAATTAAGAAAACCTCAAACCATTACAAGTAGGTTATAATGGGTCCTGAAACCCAAGCAACCTTTAAAACAAGCCTCACAATTAGCATAACAGGCCAACATGCCACCCATCGAGCTATAAAAATAGCAACCTTTAACAATAGCCACCCCAAGGTGGACAAGACAACTCGTACTTCAATAACCACCCTAAGGGTGGACAAGACAACTCGAACTTCAGACCAACACATACAGATTCTAAAGGGACCTAGAACCCAAACCAATAGATCATTAATCATGTTCAGGAAAGTTGAACCCATCAACACTCCTTAAGACAACCAACCCATAATAAACCTATTTCTTAGAGAACTAATTTTGAGCTAAAAACAACAATGATACGAATGTAGCCAAGGAACCCCAACTTCTAACTTGCCTCTCCACCTCTAAAGGAGAAGCCATCAAGAATACCCTAACCAAAGTGGCAAGAATCTTCAGCATACCCAAACTCCACCTCCATAGGACTGACCTCCGTATCAAGAGGAGTTACAAGGGAGAAAACTTGCCAAGGAAGCATAGGCATCCCACATCACACACAAAACTTGACTCCACCTCGATAGGAGAGGTCTCCACCTCTATAGGAGACACCATCTACAGAGACAATGATAAAACAAACACTCCAACAGAGAGAGTACTTGCAACAACCCTTAACAACATAGGCATCAAGTCCTTCAAAATGAGCATAAAATGCAACCCAGTTGAGAAAAAAAAGCCTAAAATCTATGATTTCACAGCACACATGAAGATCATAAGTAAACCATCCAGGGCTCAAAAAAGTTAGCCCAAAAAAATTCAAACCCCATCACCTCCAAGGCTTGAAAAATAGAGTGACAGACGAAAACTTTACAGGTCATAAACCTTCAAGCATACCAAAGTAGCAGGCACCATAGGGAAGGACAAGCATCTTCAAAATACGGTAGAGCCCCTACCACCATCCAACCACAAACACCATATTGTGCCCAAGATAGCATTCTGAGGGATGAAGAGAGAAAAACATACATAAATCTTCTACGTAAGAAAGACACCATCAAACCCCGAGCTCCAAAGGAAAACTAGAGACTGGGATTAGAACTACACAAACATGAAACCCGCAAGAACAAGAATGTGCAGCCCCATATGCAAGGGCGGAACAAAAATCCAAACACCAGCTAGGAAGTGCAACACACTAATAAACTTGAAGTCCAAAACAATACCAATGATTAAAGGATAAAGACAAAGCATGCGTAGAGGATGTACAAGGAAACAATAGTGAAAAACAAAGCACTTGAGAGCCCCCTCCTATGTAGTAGGGACAAGGTCAAGGAAAAAGAGTAGCATCATAACCAACCAATCAACATCCACCCGACCTTTAGTCGACAAGAAAATAGCAAAGGACATAGCTCTAACAACAAGGGCTAGAGCCTCAGCAAAGAGAGAGGCTTCCCCCAGACACATGTACAAGAGGTCGGAGGAAAGATAGGAAACAACATGAAAATCAAACCAGAAGACACAAGTCTTCATTCCCATGTAGGCAGATGACACTAAGGAGGGCGACACAATGGTGAAACCCACCACAAAGGCATCCTCCCCCTAAAATGAGCAAAAAAAAAAACCTAAATCCATTGTCCAAAGTAGACAGGAAACATCAAACCAAATGGCAACTAACAAAAATCTCAAATAGGTTGCACAACCTCGAGAACCAATGAAAAATCTGAAGCTCCCAACCCACCAACACCTAGATGAGTTGTTTACTCAATGAGTCTTCACATTTTAAGAAAGGATTCTATAGTAGAACTAAACACTAGACATCTAAGACTATAATATGAAGAAGGAATCTTTAGTTCAAGATTAATATTATATTATTTATATAAGTTGATCATTTACTCAATACTTTTAGTTGTGACCATGAGAGAGTCTAGTCAAAGATAGTGGGTCATTAGTATCAACTATTTGTGCATAGAATGAGAGAAAAAAATCTCATGGTTAATATGAAGGACTTTAATAAGTGGTAGTTGCCAAGTCCCAAGAAGTTATGAGAACGTAACTTGGATATTCAAGGCCAGTAAAGTATAACTAGTCAAGTCACTTATCGACTTAGTAAGTAAGAACATTGAACAAGAGGTAGTTGCCAAGGTCCAAGATGTTACATAAACATAACATGAGTGTTCTAAAGTGAGGAAGACTTAACCAATCTACATGAATTATGTCTTAACAAGGAACAATACTAAGCTCAAGATTGATAGGTGTCTAGGGGTTGTACTATACTCAAGATGGACAGTAGTCAAGGAGAAGTATTATGCTCCAAATTTATAGGTGTCTAGGAGTATGGCTTAGATAAAGGCATCACTTTTTAAATGAAAATATGTATGAAATGTTAAGCAATGGTCTACAATATGTTTTAACCATAGGTCAGATTAAGTTCTCCAAGTCAAGTAGGGTGGGTGAACGAATGACTTTTCTCCAAGAAAGTAGCAATTGTATATATTACAACTACTTTGGCCAAAGTGAGTGCAATAGTCTCTTCTTGCACTTGTTGGTTCACTGTGTTCCAGATACTAAATGCAATTAGAGTTGTCATTCATAGTTGGAAGGTTTCCATAGTCATTTGATGGTATTGGTTGAGTAGGGCACAACACTAGAGCTCATATGGAAATTACTAGAGGGTTCTTAACTATTCCCTTCGTTGAAGGGTAAGGCCACTTCCAGTTAGGAAGGTGTACAAGAGACCGTTGGTCTATGGTTGGAGGTAAAGCACCTAGGTGATGCTCTCCCTCATGCAGATGACATGCTGAGTCTTGGGAGACAAAAAGAAAGAAAGTGTCTAGATATGGATCTCTGACCTTGTTCCTTAATATTAAATGTCCATGTTATTTATTTGAAATTAGTCATGTGGAAAATGTAAAAAGGAATTTTTTTATTTTTTTAGTTTAAAAAGTGAAACAAATTTATTATTTTATGCTTATGATAACAGATATGCAGTTGCAATTTCAATTATTGAAAGGAAAATTTGATGTCTTATTTTTATGGAATGAGTACTTTTTACAAGTTATGAGTAAAATTCCAAGTAAATTCCTTGTTATAAGGTTGTGGTCATTACATATGTGTTTTTTATTTGTTTCTTTTATTCTGCAATAAACTTAATAAAACTTAATAATAGTTTGCCTACAATTATTCTTGGGTTATTATTAGGGTTTGTATGTTCATTTGTTTTTTTATTCTACAATATATTTATTATGTCAAATAAACTTAATAACATTTAATAATGGTTTGCCTACAATTATTCATGGGGTTATTATTAAGGTTTATGTGTTGTTCATTTGTTTCATCTATTCTACAATATATCTACTATGTTAAACAAACTTAATAATAATCTATGTAAATGTTTCAAAGATAATGTATATTTAACTATTTATTTTCTAGAGAAAAAATATTAGAAATTAGTGCTTGTCTTAGTAAATTATCATATTAATAGTAATTTATAATTTATTAAGTATTAAGGTTTTCTTACATTTAGAGTTTTCTTATTATGCTCACCCTCTCCTTATCTCACTTGTTTTATTTTTAATATTGATGCATATGTAAGCCATAAGATTCAGTATTTGTAGAATCTTCACTTGGTGTGTTGCTTGTGAACCTCATTCTTTTAGGGTTCTCCAAAGACCTAGTTAACATAAGTGTTAGCTTGGACAGGTTGGTGTTTATTTTTAAGGGTCATTCATTACCTTTCTATTTGAGTATTTTATCTTCCACTTCATATTCATGGGGTTCTCTATGCAAGTGTCACAACTTCCAATAAATTAGATTATTATGGAATGACTTTTTCATTGTTCTTATTGTATATACTATATATGATGTTTTATATATTATCAAATATTTTTTTTGTAATTTGAGGATCTTTTTATGACCATACTATGCATGAAAATGCATCCACACTGCCACCAACACATGAATTCACACGTTTGGCAGCCTTAATAAGAGGCATAGTAAAATAGTGTTATGACCTTGTAATATTTTATATAATTGAACAAAACCTTTACACAAGTACAAATTCTTTTGAGTTACTTATATTGACTTGTTTTTTCAAAGAAATGAATTAGATTTTTAACATGTTAGACTAGTTGAAGCCCTCCCTAGTTATGCCTATGAGTCGAATTTTAGTTTAGGTGTTCATTCTTATGTGTAATGTTTGAAGTTAGTAAGTGTTAGATGTTGGAGTGGTTGAGTAGAGGATGCTGCTACATTGTTCAAATGGTTAGAGTTTTGCACCATCAAACTAGTTAGGAAGTTGATAATATCCACTCAACTCACCTATACCCTTCTAAATTTGTGTATCTATTATGAGGGTGAATGAGTGGAAAAGCAAACCTAATACTTGGGTTTGTCCTTTCATAAAATTATAATGCTCTCCAAGAATAAATTGGTGATATTTGAACCTATGTATGCTAATTTTCAACTTTTAAGTAGTATTGATTGAGATGATAATAATTATCTATTATATTATGATTATACTTTTTTTTGTTTCGTAAGCTAGGCATAAGGGATCCACACCCCATATATGATTTAAAAGGATAAACAAAGAATAAAGTGCATTCCCTAAAAGGTTAGGGGTGCAAAGAACAACTATGTTGAACTTGTCAGCTTATTGACATAAGAGAAGTCACTCATCAATAGAATTTTCAAGGGTAAGCAAACTCATCTCGGAGGGGTAATGTTGATCCTAAGAACATTTGCTGCTTGGTTTTTGGGAGCGCAAACCTCTTTTTCAGTACTTCAGTCCAAGCCAAGTTAGCCTGTGAATCTGAGTTACTTGCAGCCGACAAGGATGGATGAGGCTCCTGAGAATGTTCGGGAGTTGTTGGAATTGTGGGAGAGGGGCCAACAAAGTTATCAACCGACAGTTTGGTAGAAGGGTCACTACCCTTCAACAAGAATCAAAGAGTTCATGACATTCAGAGCAACAGGACTTACTGTGCTTACTGGGGGATTATCCAAATCTGTTTGTGAGCTTAGAGGAATCACATAGTGGTGACGCTCGACCCCTATCCACCAAGTGGGCTTATCCCTGGAATCCACGTTGTTATACTCTTGGGGAATCTTCTTCAGACATTGAGAGGTCAATTTCTCAGTAGAAAAACATTTTCTACACCTAAAGGCCACTTTTTCATAATCCACAGGCTGAACCCGTCAACGACCTCCCACCATCAAAGAAATTTCAGCAAGAAATATGCTAGATAAATCCATTTCCACACATTCGAGCGCAGGTGGAGCTTTGATAGTCAGGAGTTTCTTCTGCAAAGCAATGGAATTTTCCCAAGCCAATCAAACTCCCAAAACTGGAATGGAAGATAAGGTAACCGAACCCAAAAAAAGGTGGAGGAGAAGGTATCAGATCTGCGATCAACTAAAGGATACCAGGGCTTTGTGCATAGGAAGTCACCCTGAAAAACCCAAGGGCCACTCTCCACCACCCACTTCTTGTCAGCTACAGATTCAAATTCAAGGATGAAAAAACCCCTAGCACAAGGGAAAATGCAGATTTCATCTTCCAAATTCTTTTTCCAACATGCTGAAATCCAAGCATGTAAATCACTTAATTTTAGCCATAACTTCGTAAATCTGCAGATTAGGGCATGGTCCTGCAAACACTTTTCTTTGTCACAAGCCAATCCGTCCAAGACGATTTTGGGGATGTTGGAAGAGTGAATGATTGGAATAACTAATTTAGATGCGCCAAATCCATTGGGAAAATTCTTTAGAGCGTTAAAATGAGGCAGATCCATCACATACCCAACGCAGGTCTCTCAAACCCCCAACCATGATTACAGTATCATGGGCTAGGGTAACCTTTCCCTATCCTTTTCATTGGAGGGGCATCGTGAGCCCTAGTGCAGCGCAAGGAATCTCTAAAAGAGGGCTTTCCAACTATGAGGGAGGAGTGTCACACACCATTTGCATTCAGACCACTGCAACCCCCAATGCCATGAAACAAGTCATCTAGGCAGGAAGTTTCCTACGCTGACGAAGCCCACGCAACATTTGAATATTTGTGAAGCATTACGGAAAAACTCAGACTCCCGTAAACTATTGTTGGTGTGATTATACTTATTGATTGCAGATATCTAGAACTATTTGAATGAATTTGAAGGTTATGTTGTTTTAGAATGGGCCTAGATAAAATGGGAAAGATCACTTTGGCTCCTAAGGCTTAACCCGATTTGCACAATAGGAAGCAATGAGGTCCTTGTCTCAACATAGGATAATTTTTATATTCTTGTCAATTTAAGGAAAGCAATTGTAGAAGGCTCTTTGAGAAACGGGCTACTAAATGAACTAATTCTGGAAGTGTCAGCAATCTAGTGTTTGCAAATAGATGGTTTGATTCTTTTGTGATTATCTTTTAATGCCTAAATAATGTGATAGTATTTTGAATTTAGTAGATTATGTTGGTAAAACTATTTTTTAAAACTATCGAGGTTTTGTATTTTGAATATTGGTGTTATTTTGTAAATAGATAGTTTTACGCTCTTGTAATTTTCTTATAGTGCCTAAATCCTATGATAGTATTTTGAATTTTATTACTAGATTGTATTGATAAATTTGATTTTTCAAACTATCGAGGTTACCTAATTTTTCTAAGGGATAACAAGGTTCATTGTATGTATGTATGTATGTATATATGTATATGTATGTGTATATATACAAATACATATATGTATACATACATACATACATACATACATACATACATGCATGTATACATATATTAAGGGAATCAATGAATAAAGACTTTAGATGAATTCCCTAAAGTTTTGGACTTGTCTAAATATCACCAATGATACCTAAATGATAGGGAGTTCATTTTGTTTCTCCATAAGATTCACGACCTTGCTTTTATATTTAATGAATTACTTAGTTGACAAAGTTAGTTAAGTTTGTGTTAAATTCTTAAATTCTTAACTATTAAATTTCTAGAGCAGATTGTAACCATTAATATATGATATTAATTCCTAGTTATTGATTCGCTTGATTCATTCCCCAATTAGAATTGTGTCCCCATGAATAAGAGACTTAGTTATTTAAAGATTCAGATTTGTCAGTCATTGTATCAATTTAACCATAGTTTGTAGTGGATGTATAATAATTACAAATGTCTAAGGTCATATACCATGAGTTAATTAAACCATTGTTATGAAGTTATAATAATATATAGACCCACCGTGAGATATGGATTACCAACAACCTATGCAAATTGTTTTAATCACTCATGATATGTACCCAAAAAGCCACAAAATGTCAAAGATTACTAAAAACTAGAAAACCATTATTGAAAGAAGCACCCACAAAATAGAAAAACCTTCAAGTTAGTGAATACAAAGTAGTAGACATTATAAACATAGACCATCAAAGCCTCACATTCAACATAATGTTACATATAGTGAAGTGGGCTAACATCAAGGGTCCACATGGGTAGCATGTGAATTGAAAATTAATTAAAAAAATAGATGCCACCTCAACAATTCCACAATGGATCCAAAAAAGAATCAATTTGCTTATGTGGATACAATATGTCATGTGTATGCTAATGACAAGTTATTATGCATAATAGTTATTAGGGAACATTTCCTATTGGTTTACTATGAATCTCTAGTATATATCTCCTTCTCGTTGGAGCTTTAGTGCTTTCTTATGCATAGGTAAGATATCCCTTTGTAAATACATTTATTCAACACAATCATAAAACACATTGATTATATAGATTAAAGGTTTTAGGCTCAAATTTAAGGCTTAGTCTAAATTCCAAAAATTTAATATCGAGTTTAATGATATCTAGGATTTTTAATTTGCTCCCAAAATATTAAAATTCTTAGAGCACCTAAGTATTATCTCATAGTATTATTGACGTTCCCAATAAATAATAATGATGCTCATCATTTGAAAAGGCAAGGATTTCTTTAAATAAGCTTATTAATGTTCATCAATATTTAATGTTTCTCATTATATCGATGTTGTCATTTTTATGGGATTCTTTGGGGTTGCTCATGTGGGTTCCACCTACTATTAGTGTTAGTAGTTTGCCAACTCTTAATATGCTTGAGTGTCATCATTAATATTGCCCTTTGTTATTCACAATACTAACAGTAGTATCATACTTCCCTTAATAATCGTATTAACGCAAATGCTATCCTTAATATTAATCTTGTTACTAACATTATCTATAAGGTTGAGCTATATTTCGTCCCAAATATTAACTTTAATATTACCCATGATATTATTATTGCTATAATCATTATCAATATTTTTGTTTATTTTTATGTTAATACCACTAGGTATTATTTATCCTTATTGACACACTTTCATCATTAAAATTAAATATAATATTAATTTCACTAAATATTATATATATGTATATAAATTAATTCACATCACGAGGAATCTTTATTGATATTTATTTGTAACAATTAGTATCACAAATAAATTTATCTTTTGTGTAACTTTAATGCCATTTTACATTTAACAAACTATTATTTTAATACCTTATAAATAACTTAATTAGTTTATAAGGGTTCAAGTCTACATTTAAATACTCACAAAATAAATTGATTCATTCATAAGGTTTCATAGGTTGATTTAAATATGATTTAATAAAGCCAAGGGTTCTATGCAATTATTGCAACAAGTGATTTAATTTATTTTATTAATCCTCCTATTATCGTTTCAAATATTAAGAAGGTAACTTTAAGTTACAACTTAAAGTTGAGGGGCCTAGTGTCATTATTCCCCACCCAAGGTTAATTATAAATTAATTTAGTTTAACTTAAATAACCATTAATTAAAAGTTAACTAAGTGTGCACTCAATCTTAGCCATTGGATGAGATTTAATTTTAGCCATAGGATCTTAGAGCTTCACCTACAAACCCTAAAACATGAGGATGCTCTTTTAACTTATCTTTTCCCATTTTCATTTCATTTTGTTGTGCAGGGTTGGAAAGAAGAGGAGAAGAGGCTTCTCCAAATATTCTAGAAATGATTTTTAATTGTTGCTCATTTCTCTCATACTTTCTTTCTCATTTCATCTATTTTACTCATTGATATTTAAATTAAAACTATGCATGCATATATGAATCTTTGAAGTCTATACATTTAAGTAAATCTAATATGATTTATTTCAAGATCCATACATTTTACCCTTTTTTAACTCTATTGTTTTATTTTTATTGTCATTGAATGGGTAGTAATGTTTTATTTTATTTTATTTTTCAATATATATATATTTTTTGTAAAATCTTGGGCTCCTAGCATGAATGGGGGAGAGCAAACCCTCCCCTCCCTAGCCATGGCTAGGGTTTGGGGAGGAGCTGCACCCATTTTTCTTTCTCTCTCTTTTTTCTTTTTCTTTTTTTAACTTTTTTTTTAATTATTATTTCATTTTTATTTTACAGTTTTTGTTATTTTATTCATGTAGTTTTTATAAAGATTTATTTAGATGTTTAATAAATTTCAAATTCATTATTTAGATATAAATGATTTGAACATGTATTTGATATTTGTATAAATTTTGTTTTATTTATTTATTTAAATATATATGTATAATATTTGGTTATATATATATAATAAATGAAGAGGATGTTTTTATAATAGTATAAAAATATATATGCCTATGCATATATCTAAAATATACATATTAAACCACTTTGCATTTATATTAGTAATGATGTAGCTTTATATATATTTAAATATGCAACTATACGAATATGTATATATGCAATTTATTTAATTGAATTTGTTCATGTTTATGTTCCTTGGTGAGCTTTTTATTTATTTATTTAATTTCTTGTATAAATACCTTGCAATTTATGTTATTACTTCCCTCTCTTTTTCCCCTTTAATTTACTCATGATAGCTTGCAACTTTATTAAGCATTCCATTATTGGAAATGAAACTTCTACAACATGTTCAAAGTATAAAAATACAATAGTTTCAATGCCATCTACAAGTAAATACTAAGGGGTGGAAGGAGAAGCTGACTAAGGGTTTTATTCATCCATTTCTAGTACTACCAACACATGAACTCAATCTTATTTCTATCAAATGATTGAAATTTTCTTACATTATTTTCTATTTGCTTCTTACACATGATAGGAATAGTTTAAAATTTGTTCAACATTGAAACTTCATAAAGTTGATACACCATGAAATCTAATTTAAATCGTCTAATCCATCATTCACCTCAAGAAATAATGAAGATCATGCCAATAGGGGGGAGAAATCTCTCCACCCAACCTTCATGGAATCATCAAGCCCTTACTAGACTCTAGCCATCCCTCGAGCAAGGAGAGAGCACCAAAACCCAGAAATCAACAAACAACCCAACTCCCAACAACAAGTGAAAAACCTCAAATAAGTTGCATAAAATCTTCATACAAGTAGTTTATCAATTACCCATTAAGTAGGGGATCACCCACAACCTTCCAAGACTAAAAACTATCAATTTAACAAAAGAACTCAACAAATCCCATAGTCATTTTTAGCAAGTTTTCCACAAATCAAATAACCATAAACAAACATATCATTAAACAAAAGAAAACACAATGTCTATCCATTACACAAATAGGTATTCAAAAAACTTAGCTCCCTCTTGCTCATTCCATTTGTTGATTCTTCCCTCTTCTTCCTCCAAACCCTTTTTTTCCTCCAACTCTTCTCTTCTCTTCTCTTCTTAGCCCCAAAAAAAGTGTCAAGTCTTTCTCCTCCTTTTCTTTTAACCCCACAATGTATAAAAAATAAAATAATGTAAAACTAAAACCCTAACTCAAATCCCGTCATAATAAAAAAAATGGGAAGTATTAGTGATCAAAACTCATATTTTACATAGTTTATGGGCTCCAAAAGGTGTCTCACCCTTAGGTACATACTTAAGGTTCCCAAAAAAAATATAAGAAAAATTTAACATTTAAAAACACTTTTTAACTCACTGAAAAATATACCCTCCAACTCTTATCTCTAAAACACATTTTTCCAAGAAATGTCAAATAAACAAAATAACCCCAAATATTAAAAGATAACTAAAAAATATAAAGCTATCAAATTAACATCAGACAAAACAAATAAATTCAACAAATGAAGTGTTTTAATAGGGTTTTGATGTCTCTCCCTTCTCCCCCATTGGCTCTAAATTTCTTGTACAACAACCACAACATTAGTAACTATATATTAAACTATACATATGGTTAACCATTTTCATAATTACACAACTTTTATTAATCACACTTAGATCATTTCTTAACTTATTTGATAAAAGTAAATTCACATAATCAATTTAGTCTTATCAAATAAAATGCAATCATAACTATTGGTTTAACCTTCCTTAATTTTATCTTTAAGGAATTTTCTTATGATAAAAAAGAAATACATATATATTAAACACATAACTTAGCACTTATACTTACTTGATCACTTGTTCAACTAATGTTACCTTGACTTGCATCCACACCTACTTGATGGTGATTTTCCTTCACTGTTATAAAAACTCTTAAGACATCCAAAACCTAGCATAGATAACATCTTCATCAAAACATTCAACTCATTAATAAATGTATTTAAACTAAAGTTTAATACCACATTAGTCGTCACCTTTTCCTCAACTAATTCTATTACATCTTATTTCTTGAAAATAGTTCATTTACGAAAGAATCACCCACCATCTAAGTCTTGGTTAAATAATCATGATTTCATATTTTCATACTATTAATTAAATAGTTTGCACCAATTATTTATTCCAATTTTAAATAATCCATAGTCATTAGCTTTGCCCATAACAGTCATCAACATCGTTAAGATTCAAACATGCAAGAAGGTGCAAAAACTAATAATCTCCTAGATAGTCAATCCATGAAAAGATTATGCAAAAATTCTCTTAACAAGATAACTATGTTTGCTACATGAGTTCAAGGAAAGAATTAACCCATACGACTCACCAATATAGTTGATACACCAACACATTTATGAATTGCACCATGCATCTATTTCATTTAGCCTATAATGAAGCATATGCCACAGAATACTAAAATATTACTAGTCACATAGGGGTTGGCCTTACATTTCCAGGCAACGTCAACCCCTTTGTGTGTCCTAAGATTATTTCTTTCTTTTTACTAAGCATCATGCCAAGTAGGGGTGAGAGAAAATTTTTGCTAAGTGATAGAAATTAGACTTTTGCATTAAACATTAGTGTCAACTTAGTTTTCCCCATGTACTCTCCATTAGATCGAGGCAGGGTCAAGAGATATAAACCTCTTCGTTTACCAAATCCAACTTGTATGATCATGATCAACAAACTCACTATTTTAATGTTACAAATATCCTAGAAGAAACTTTTGTTATCAGATTTTTTTTATTATTTATTTTAACGTTATGAATTTCCTAAACATTGTTTGAATGAATATTATTTTAATAATCATTCATGATTAATGTGTATGGTATTAAATGGATCTTATGATAGATTTCATTATTTTCTCAGAATCAGAAGAAAGTAAGATAGTCAAGACCTTTTTATAAATTGATTCTTCATACATCTAATGTTGATAAATATAAATTTAGTGCCTATAATTATTTCTCTTTTAAAAAATGTATAGACATACTTAAATATTTTTATACAATACCATATATGTGTAGATACATATAAATAAAATATATGTATATACACATACATGTGATATACCTTCTTTTAATGATTCTTTTTCTTACTTGCTAAAAACATAAGGTTCAATGAAAGTTGAAAGAATGAAATTATTTACTTATGCATGTGCTTGCATTTGATTCTACCAACATTTTCCTCTCATTATCCTTACTTTGTTAAATCATGCAAAGAATTGTGCTTGAAATCTATTTAAACCTAAATCATGATTACTAAGTTAATGTGTAGCTAGAAAAGACTATTTTCTTTGTGCATGTAGAAAGTTGCCTTCCGGGACTGGTGTCGAGTGTGGGTAACAGGGAGCGAAGATTTGCTTTTCCAGATCTACTGTTTATTTGTTATATATGGCATAATGCTTGGACAATATTTGTAGACCATTATAATAAATGGAATAACTTATAATAGGGTTGATGCAAGAAGTTGGGTCCACAAAAAGTTCAAAAAGTGGAAGTGTTTTTGTTGTTTTTCAGAATTTGTCACACTTGAACTGAAAATTTGAGGCACTTACACAATGAATCTTAAAAAAAGTCAATAATATGAAATTTAACATTTTGAATCTAGTTTCCAAATATGTAATTTATTCAAATACCCAGATAATAGAAATTAAATTTTGATAGGGATGTATAAAAACAAATTTTTAAAAGTCATTTTATTTTTTACCATACCATGCACATGTATGGACACCACTTTTTGACCCAAATAAAATTATTTTGCTAATTCCTTTTGGGGAAAGATAGCTAACAACATGAAGATTGATGAGGATATTTTTTTGTATTTTTTTTTGAATATATATATTTATTGAATTTTTATTGGCCTTAATTTTTGTTTCTAAAAATCAACGTGTACAGATAGCATAATTGGACCTAAAATAAATATTTTTTGAATCCTTTTTTTTTCATTGTGTAGAGAATTGTATAAGGATTGATTCCATATAAATTCTTTTACAGGAAAATTAACCAAAAAAAGTTATTAAAAAATAAAAAAAGTTTGATATTTCAAGTTTATGGACTAGTTTGCTTAGAAATTAATTAAAAAATAAAAAAATATAATCCAATCTTAACAAAAATTATATATTTGGAAACTAGACATCGTTTCCTCTAATGGGTTTTAATTTCATAGATTGATTTAGAAAAAAAGTCCATTAACCATATTTTCATTGTTGGAAATTTCTCTTGAACCTACCTTAGTTTTTTAGTTGTAGGTCAAAGGCTAAGGGTTGGGTTGCCAAGCCTTTCTTGAGCCTAAAATCAAGGCAGCACATGGGTTGGGGATTCAAAATTTTAAAAACGTGTATGCATTACAAAACGTATACGTGTTATTTAAACAAAACACATACACGTTATTTAAACAAAATGCATACATGTTATATAACACGTACATGTTACCTATTTACTTGTTGGTAAAAGGTAACATGTACGCGTTCTTAAAATAGAATGCGTATGTGTTTTATAACATGCACATGTTTCTTATTTAACCGTTTTTTCCCAATTTGGAGAAAACTGGTAGAGCACGTTTTTTTTGCAACATTCATTTTTGGTAGTACGATCCGAAAGCGCCATTTTCTATATTTTTTATTTCAATGTTGTCTTGTGCAATATATTAATAGGGAATATTCTATTCAAATTTTTGGAAAAGACAAGTGCAAGTTGAATTTTATGAAGTGGAATCAAGTACAAGAACATTTTACAAGAAGATTTGGAAAAAGAAAACTTTTGGATGTATTCATGATGTTTTTGTACTTCAAAGTTTATAGAAGAATGGATCTTCATACTATATAGGTTTATTTGAATATTTGAAGGAGGTAGCAATTGGAAAATAAGTTAAGAATCATTTTTTTTGTTATCAAAGAGGGTTTGGTAATCATGGGATCAAAGCAAAGGCAAAAAAAATGTAGAAAGTCAATGACACTCGAAGAAATTCAAGCAAATAGAGAAATGGAGGCAAAAAGACAAATGGATAGAATAGAAAGGTTTCGCCAAATGAAATATTTGGAAGCATCTAGTTCCATGAATGTTGAAGGGTGAGATGAATGTAGATGACGCAAATGTGGAGATGGTGAATATGGAAGAAAATGCAATTATGGAGACAAACTCAACTATGCCTTCAACTTCAACTTTGAATGATATGGAAATAGCACCTATGCAAATAACTTTAGGTATGTCTTCAAATCCACCTCCCAATGATATTGATATTTGGAAGCAAGTTCCATTGTTCCTCACTTGGGGACTGTGGAAAGTATGAAATAACAAAGTCTTCAAGGATATTGCTAAGAATAGTAAAGATCTATGCATGTCCATGAGACAACAAATACAATAAAATGTTAACAAAAACATGCTCCTTCTAAGAAAATATCTTCTTACAAAGAATTGTGAATTAAGAAATTGTGGGGAATTTCACAAGACCTAATGAATATCAATTGGAAAAAACAACTAAAAAGGAAGAATACTAGTTGGACACCTCTGGACCTGGATTGGATGAAATGTAATTTCGATGGTTGTTTAAAGGGTAACTCAGGATTGGCTGGAGCTGGAGGAATAATCAGAAATCACCAAGGGAATTGTGTTGAAGGATATAGCAGAGGTTTGGGAGTTGCAACAAACAACATGGCTGAGACATATGTTGTGTGGGCATGCATAAATCGTATGAAGGATAAAGGGTACACAAAAGTGTTTTTTGAAGGAGACTCTAAACTAATTATTTAAACAATATTGTTGATGTGCCTTAGGACTTGAAAGACATTTTGGATGATTGTAAGAGAACTTTGAAAACATTCCAACAATATAAAATTGGTCATGTGTATGGGGAAGGTAATATGGTTGCCAACACTATGGATAATGAAAGCTTAAGATAATTAGAATGGACATATTGGGATTTTTGTCAATTACCAAGTCATATCAAAAATATTTTATTTAAAGAAAAACCCGGTTCATTAAATAGTCCTACTAGGATTGATAGTAATTAGCTTTGATGGAGGGAGCTACAAGTAATTTTGTTAAAATTATTTTATTAATTGATATTTTTCTCATAATGGTTGTGGGAAATTTGGAGAATAAGGAAATTAAGACCCCTAATGATTTTCCTAGTACAAAAAATATTCAAAAGTACAAATATTATAAATGGCTCATGCTTGGGTAATAAAGAAAAGTAGTTTAAAAAATTTCAAATCATGATTTCAATTGTCTGACCCATTAAAAATATTTTCATGGATTGGTGGCATGACGTTTCCATATTGGCCAAGGCTGATAGCATTGGGTATAATCAAGAAGGATTAATTATGCCTCATTATGGTGGGGGTGTTATCATTCTCAATAAAGGATGGAACATAAGGCATGGGTTATCTCCTTGTGATAAGTCGAAATTACTTAAAATTATAACCAGTGAGTTAAAATCGTTGCCTCTCAAATGCAAAGCCCTAACATTATCCTCAACATTGAAAATTTTAAAAGAAGCTAGCTTTGGTGATATGGGTTTAGATGAAAGGTCTAAAGGTGGACTACTTGCTTCTATGTAAGGAAAGTATAACCAGTGAAGAGATAATGGGAGGCCCCAGAAAGAGAATGGAGCTGAGAAAGCATGAATCTCTAAGACATAATGCTAAGTTGTGGAGCCTCTTTGAATGAGCAGGTTTCTCCCCATATTTTGAAGCAATGGAGGGTTATAGTGAGGACCTCAATTACAAATTTATGAATGCTTGAAGGGATGGTGAGGTTAACCTAGGAGGGCTTCATTTCACCATTGATGCAAAAATTATAGCTCAAACCATCGGTCTCAAATATGAAGGGAAGAAAATTGCCAAAAAAATCACGGGGAACTACCAAACTTACATCTATAAGTTTTTCGAGGCCAAGAAAAAAGCTCAGAGGTTTCAAAATGGCTATTCAAGGTCGCAGC
>VDFB02288421.1:0-34999 GCA_007258455.2 Sequoia sempervirens | reverse complement strand
TCCATTATCTTTTGTTTCCACAAGTGCTGTTAAAGGTGGAGATCTGGAATAACATTTGACAGATCTGGATCATGCCCACCCAAAATGTAGTCTAATTTACATAGGAAACGAAGGTGGAATTGCCACTCCTTCCTGGCACACTACAATGTTACGGCTTTAACCGTGCCCGCAAGCAAACTCGTGTCAGTGTTACTGTACTTTGGGGGCTCACATGGAATCTTACATGGAGTCTCACAGTAATAAAAACTAGCAATCGCACCTTGGTGTGCAACGGGTTCGCCGAGGTCAATAAGGAAAGGTCATTTAGGAAATGATGTCTGTGTAACAAAAGTTTCAATGGAGAAGTGATAGTTAGAAGTGATAGTTTAAAGTGTGATTTCAAACGTGGATGTAAAAAATTCAAACACAATCTAATCTAGAAAATTTAGCAATGATCTATATAAATTTTGGAAATCTACTATCACTAAGCTTAAAATCAACTATGCATTTACTTATTTGGATCAAGACATGACTAAAACAAAACCTCTAAATCAAGAATATAATTAGACTTGAGAAAGAGATATGTTGATTATGCAATAAGAATAAATCAAATTATAAATTATTATGTAACATAAAGTAGAATTTTAATGATTCTTATTATCAATTAATAATTTAAATATAATAAAATTATATAATAAATAGTACTTATTTAATGTATAATTTAGTATATAATATTTAATAAGATTTTAATATTATTTAGCATTAATTAATAAGTTGAATTTAACATAAGTACATAATAAGTATTGTATAATATTTTATTATATATTATATTATATAAAATATAAATAATAATTATCATAATGTAAAGATAATTTAAAATATAATATATAATAATAGTATAATTGTTATATGTGTGATATTATATAAAATTTAAAATATAATGATATTATATATGATTTAATTTATATTATATAAACCATATATTATATATTAACTATGTTAAAATTAAATATCATATATAATAATAAATAAATATATTTAATTTAAATAACAAATTTAGTTTCAAAATTTAATTTGGATCTTATAATCCCTCTTTAAAAAATCAATTAAATTGTTAATTTTTAATAAATTAATTTAATAATGTTATGTGTTAAAAAATATATTATATGTATTAATTTGATATTTTATTTACTAATATAATAAATGATAATAAATATAAGATATATAATAAATAATTAAATAACATAAATACAAATTAAACATATATCATAGCTCCAGTCAAAAGCATTTTCCCCTAATAATATGGATGTGTTACACCTTTAAAAAAAAACACATATTATAATAAAATATATTATGTGTAATTTTTTGTTTAATACATAATAAAATAACTATAAATATCTTATGATATATATGTTATTTAATAATATATAATATACAATAGTAAATATAAGATATATATCAATAAGTAAATAACATAAATACACATAAAACATATACTATAATAAAATATATCATATATCATTGTTTTTATTATTTTGATATATTATATATGTTATTTAATTATATAATATTAATATTATAATATATTATATATTTATACAATATAATTATTAATAATTTATAAATATAATATATAAATAATATAATATAAATATATTATAAATAACTATAATAATATTATTAATAACAATTTATCTTTATGTGTTCTTATAAATAAATGATAGGAGGGACCCTTTTTTCTTTCTACTTTTTTAATGCCCACTTTTTTTGAAAGACTAATAAGCTTTCAATCGTCTTCCACATTTTTCAGACAACATCAACCGTTGATCATTCCAATCAGCTCGCTCTTTGCAAATAGGATATGCCTTCGATGAAAATAGATATCACCTCAACAATTTCATGGTGGATCCAAAAAAATGATTTTGCTTATGTGGATGTAATATGTTATGTTTATTTCAATGATTGGCAGAGCAAGTAAAATACATGCACATTTGGACGGGTGACCGATCGTGGGTTGAGACCATCTCCGGTTAGTGTGTGGCAAATGAGTGGTACATGTTCACCATGTCGCATAGTGTGTAGGCATACCACCACCAGATACATCCACTTCCTCACATTTAATGTGTATCATGTATTATTTCCCTCTCAACTAGCCACACTAACTTTATGTCCCTTCTCATTTACTTGTGTGGGATGGTGCCAACTTTCAAAGCATTTGAGCATTCACTGCTTCAAAACCTTATTTTTCTTGCTAAGTGACACCCCAACTACCGAGACATCTCTTCTCAAGTGTTTGTTTCAATAGGCAACAAAACATGTTTGACTTTGCTCTATATTCGCTACGTCTTTCATGAAAGGAATGATCGCCAATGTTGGGTTCATGCTTGTTGCTCCTCTTCAATGTCATTGTGTTTACTAAGCTAAGCATGGACTAATGGAATGGTCGTCAATGGTTCATAATATACATAATTGTTTCTTTGTTTCTCATTTGGCTATGTTGAATGCTTCCTCGTTCAATGTTTTGCAAGTTTCACAAAATAATGGAATGGTCGTCAATATTGCATTGTTCACTATTGTTCTTCCAGGTCATTGTGGAGCGATGTTTGACCCAAGTGAAGATTTCATTCCTCGCCAAGGAAATGAACCATAATAAATATGTTGTGAGTGTTTCTTTCATTTAGAGTTTTTTGGTTTTTTGTTCACCTCTACTCTGTATTTGATAACTTGATTGTTCTTTGGCTTTTTCGGTGCTTCTTTCAATAATGGTTTTCTAGTTTTTAGTTTTGTTTGAGGTTCTATAATTTCAAGTTGAATGTGTGAGGCTTATTGTTTCTTTAACTTTAATATAAAAAGATTCAAAGGTGTTGTTCGAAGGTGTTTATGAACACATGTGTATTATGTGTTCATAAACACATTTAATATTCATGAGAGTTCTAATCTTCCATTAGGGCATCATTGTGACTTACCATTTAAGTTGTAAATATAAGTTTATAGTTCATGAATTTGTTATGCAAATGGGTTTTCAATAGTTTTATTGTTTGTCGATAATACTGTCAAGTTGGTTTGTCATTCATTACGGTCTATGAATGTTATTGTGCTTAATAATTTCTAAAATTCTTCTTTAAACCATTATTAGGTTTAGGGTTTTCCTACAATTATTCATGGGGTTATTATTAAGGTTTATGTTATTACACCCCATATTTGAATTACAATTTACTTTTCACCTTATGTTAAAAGCATGGATGATTTGTGTAATTATGAAGTTTGAAAGATGAATGTTATGATGAATTAAATGCAATAATGGTTTTATGTATTTAATGGAAATATTTATGAATATGCAATGATATATCTATGCAATATAAATGCTATAGCTAACTAAGTGTTTGTTTCCAAGTGGATACTCAAGAAGGATTTCGCCCCTCCAAAAGAAGATCAGGAGTATTAGCTAGGATAATGGTATGGATAAGGATCGAATAATAAAACCATCCGAGTTCATCGTTTGTGCATAGGTCAAGTTTTGGATACCTTCAAAAATGAGTAAGTTTGATCTTAAGTTGTGTCTCTTGGTTACATTAACCTAAGTCGAGTCAAGCTTGGTTTCCTGATAGAAAGTTATAGAATTATAAGTATTTAATTATTAACATTTTAATTATTAGATATCATTATTGCCAAAGTTGAATTAGTATTGATTTTGTTGTTATGATATTGGTATATGGAAGTGATTGTGTATATATTATGGTATGTGTGTATGCATTAAGATCAAATGGTTTTTTTCATTTTGATATGAACATATATATGGTATGTATAAATATGTGCATACATACATACATACATATATATATATATATATAGTAAATAAACATGTATATACATGACTTAATGATAATCGATAATGATGTGTATATACTCATGCATATAAATACAAATATATATATATGATACAAAATAGCAAGTATTTATCAATCTTTTAAATATTTCAAAGAAAAGATAATAAAAATTAATGATATTGGCATAATCATGAGGCTTGAAAATCCAAAATTATAGGCCATTCTAGAAAGTTGCATGATAGCTAAATAATAGCTATTTGAATATAAATAAATTGCAAGTAATAAAGGCCATGAGTTGGTTGTAACAAGAGCTCTAAAAAGGTGTTAGAAACTACCATTGTGGGCATTGAATTGGGGTGCAAGATTTAGAGGAATTGGTTGCTTTAAACAATCCTTATAATTTGCATTACTTATAGCAACATGTGCATGTTTATGTGAAGTCTCATTTTCCTCATAATAGGCAACTTGAACAACAAACAATGATGAACATAAGCAGCCACAAAGTAGCACATAATTTTGTAGTTATAAAGTATTTAACACAACAATGAAATAGTCTTTGGTCGACCCCCTAAAATGGGCAACTAAATCAAAAAATTGAATATTCTTACCAACAAATCAGTAAGTGGTTAAAAAGAGGTTTTTAAATTCCTATTCAACAAACAACTTTAGCGACCAGTATGGGAGATTTACCAACCACTTAGTGGCAAATATTTACAAATAAAAGCAAAATCTATTGAGTTGATGGAAGCATATTTTCAACGTGGGAAATTTTAGCAGGTTTAAGAGAGTGGTTTTTAATTGTTTTTGCATCCTTCTATAGGCGTGGAGAGCAGGGTCTTTAAGACTCTTAAATCTCTAATTATCCTCATTTGAAGTTGCATCGTGGTTTTTAAAGAAGGTAGTTATCAACAAAAAATTGGTTTTAATCTTGCATAAATGGGGTGCCATAATTAACAATAATGGTGAGCATGAATGTAGAGTCTTTTTGTCTATAAAAACGAGAAGCTTGCATTTGTTTTGGTTGGTTGCCAAGCATAGTAAAGAAGCACAATATTTGTGTTATTGTTTTTAAAGCTTTTAGAGTTTGAATATCAGTTTTTAAGATAGTAATAGCAACATAGAAGAGGTTGGATAATCTTTTCTAAGCAATTAGATAGTTGTACTAAAAGTGAAGGATAGTGTATTGGCAAGCTAGAGGACTCAAGGGGCATCTTGTTGCAACCGATAGTTGGAATTTATAGGCATGTTCTATTGTTTTCCTAAACCTAATATTTTCTTGTCAGCAAGCTTGAAATAAGAATGTTTAGTATGAAAAAGGAAAGAAATGCATGAGAATGAATAAGAGAATGAGCTTATGTAGTTTGAAAAATAGAAGACTAATTAATGATATTTAGTATTGATATTTTTAAAAATATGAATGAAAAGATACTTTTACGTATTTTATATGTAGTCTATTGTATATGAGATCATAACTAGAAATATGGTTTAATTGCTAGGGAAATAACTTTACTGGGTATTTTTCTAAAAATAGTTGAATAAGAAATAAAAGTATGTTTTGTTGCTTGAGTATGAGAATTTGGGGATTGAGCATGTGAGTCAATTGGTATCTTGATATTATTACATATCATAAACCCTGTCACCTTATTGTGATGAATTGTGAACCCAACCTTATGACTTGTCAATGGGAGTTTAAAAACATGAGAAGTGGAAGTAATCCTCTATTTAGCTTAAACAATGATATTTCCATGATTGTAAGACATGATGTCAATATTATCTAAATGACCATGTGTATGTCAAGATGGTGGCATTGTGTCATCATTATCTATTTAAATAGCCTAAGAGTAGGTGAATAATAAACCTTATGGGTTATGATAGGTAGTAGCCTAGACCCTAGATGTTATCGGAATGTAACAAAGGAATCCAATGTTTATGATGTTATATCAATTAAGTTATTTGACCACCTTAGTGGGTATGCTTATGATAGTAGAACTAGTTGGTCTACAATTGAATTTATCCTTAGTAAACAAGACTACAGTGTTTACCAAGAAAGTCTAAAACCAAAATGAAGTTATATTCTTCATGGAAAAATATCCATCACTATGGGGAATTGGTATATATAATCAGTATACCATATTATGACCAAATAGGTCAAGATTTGATTAAAGGTTATATTTCGAGAGTAGTTTCTCTCAAGGGTTATGGTAAAGATTCAAACAAGTGGTTGTAGGCAAGACCTAGGTAGTTACGTGAAAGTACCTCAGGTGTTCAAGTATGAAATTACTAACAACCCAGATGAGTTTTTTTTTATTGAGTAAGCAAGGATTTTGAAAGGGCCTTGATCTCTTTTACATCAAGAAAGATACAACAATAAGTATAGCAAGACAAGGAACAACAACAAGTTGAGACAACTACAAGAAACAGATCTTGCAGCCAACAAAACTAAACCAAACATAGAAGCAAAAGTAGAACAAGCAACACCACCAGTAGAATTGGCCAACAAACCATACACAAAGCTGCAAAATAACAACCAACGACAACTAGCCCAAGGGAGGAAAAAATTAAGAAAACCTCAAACCATTACAAGTAGGTTATAATGGGTCCTGAAACCCAAGCAACCTTTAAAACAAGCCTCACAATTAGCATAACAGGCCAACATGCCACCCATCGAGCTATAAAAATAGCAACCTTTAACAATAGCCACCCCAAGGTGGACAAGACAACTCGTACTTCAATAACCACCCTAAGGGTGGACAAGACAACTCGAACTTCAGACCAACACATACAGATTCTAAAGGGACCTAGAACCCAAACCAATAGATCATTAATCATGTTCAGGAAAGTTGAACCCATCAACACTCCTTAAGACAACCAACCCATAATAAACCTATTTCTTAGAGAACTAATTTTGAGCTAAAAACAACAATGATACGAATGTAGCCAAGGAACCCCAACTTCTAACTTGCCTCTCCACCTCTAAAGGAGAAGCCATCAAGAATACCCTAACCAAAGTGGCAAGAATCTTCAGCATACCCAAACTCCACCTCCATAGGAGTGACCTCCGTATCAAGAGGAGTTACAAGGGAGAAAACTTGCCAAGGAAGCATAGGCATCCCACATCACACACAAAACTTGACTCCACCTCGATAGGAGAGGTCTCCACCTCTATAGGAGACACCATCTACAGAGACAATGATAAAACAAACACTCCAACAGAGAGAGTACTTGCAACAACCCTTAACAACATAGGCATCAAGTCCTTCAAAATGAGCATAAAATGCAACCCAGTTGAGAAAAAAAAGCCTAAAATCTATGATTTCACAGCACACATGAAGATCATAAGTAAACCATCCAGGGCTCAAAAAAGTTAGCCCAAAAAAATTCAAACCCCATCACCTCCAAGGCTTGAAAAATAGAGTGACAGACGAAAACTTTACAGGTCATAAACCTTCAAGCATACCAAAGTAGCAGGCACCATAGGGAAGGACAAGCATCTTCAAAATACGGTAGAGCCCCTACCACCATCCAACCACAAACACCATATTGTGCCCAAGATAGCATTCTGAGGGATGAAGAGAGAAAAACATACATAAATCTTCTACGTAAGAAAGACACCATCAAACCCCGAGCTCCAAAGGAAAACTAGAGACTGGGATTAGAACTACACAAACATGAAACCCGCAAGAACAAGAATGTGCAGCCCCATATGCAAGGGCGGAACAAAAATCCAAACACCAGCTAGGAAGTGCAACACACTAATAAACTTGAAGTCCAAAACAATACCAATGATTAAAGGATAAAGACAAAGCATGCGTAGAGGATGTACAAGGAAACAATAGTGAAAAACAAAGCACTTGAGAGCCCCCTCCTATGTAGTAGGGACAAGGTCAAGGAAAAAGAGTAGCATCATAACCAACCAATCAACATCCACCCGACCTTTAGTCGACAAGAAAATAGCAAAGGACATAGCTCTAACAACAAGGGCTAGAGCCTCAGCAAAGAGAGAGGCTTCCCCCAGACACATGTACAAGAGGTCGGAGGAAAGATAGGAAACAACATGAAAATCAAACCAGAAGACACAAGTCTTCATTCCCATGTAGGCAGATGACACTAAGGAGGGCGACACAATGGTGAAACCCACCACAAAGGCATCCTCCCCCTAAAATGAGCAAAAAAAAAAACCTAAATCCATTGTCCAAAGTAGACAGGAAACATCAAACCAAATGGCAACTAACAAAAATCTCAAATAGGTTGCACAACCTCGAGAACCAATGAAAAATCTGAAGCTCCCAACCCACCAACACCTAGATGAGTTGTTTACTCAATGAGTCTTCACATTTTAAGAAAGGATTCTATAGTAGAACTAAACACTAGACATCTAAGACTATAATATGAAGAAGGAATCTTTAGTTCAAGATTAATATTATATTATTTATATAAGTTGATCATTTACTCAATACTTTTAGTTGTGACCATGAGAGAGTCTAGTCAAAGATAGTGGGTCATTAGTATCAACTATTTGTGCATAGAATGAGAGAAAAAAATCTCATGGTTAATATGAAGGACTTTAATAAGTGGTAGTTGCCAAGTCCCAAGAAGTTATGAGAACGTAACTTGGATATTCAAGGCCAGTAAAGTATAACTAGTCAAGTCACTTATCGACTTAGTAAGTAAGAACATTGAACAAGAGGTAGTTGCCAAGGTCCAAGATGTTACATAAACATAACATGAGTGTTCTAAAGTGAGGAAGACTTAACCAATCTACATGAATTATGTCTTAACAAGGAACAATACTAAGCTCAAGATTGATAGGTGTCTAGGGGTTGTACTATACTCAAGATGGACAGTAGTCAAGGAGAAGTATTATGCTCCAAATTTATAGGTGTCTAGGAGTATGGCTTAGATAAAGGCATCACTTTTTAAATGAAAATATGTATGAAATGTTAAGCAATGGTCTACAATATGTTTTAACCATAGGTCAGATTAAGTTCTCCAAGTCAAGTAGGGTGGGTGAACGAATGACTTTTCTCCAAGAAAGTAGCAATTGTATATATTACAACTACTTTGGCCAAAGTGAGTGCAATAGTCTCTTCTTGCACTTGTTGGTTCACTGTGTTCCAGATACTAAATGCAATTAGAGTTGTCATTCATAGTTGGAAGGTTTCCATAGTCATTTGATGGTATTGGTTGAGTAGGGCACAACACTAGAGCTCATATGGAAATTACTAGAGGGTTCTTAACTATTCCCTTCGTTGAAGGGTAAGGCCACTTCCAGTTAGGAAGGTGTACAAGAGACCGTTGGTCTATGGTTGGAGGTAAAGCACCTAGGTGATGCTCTCCCTCATGCAGATGACATGCTGAGTCTTGGGAGACAAAAAGAAAGAAAGTGTCTAGATATGGATCTCTGACCTTGTTCCTTAATATTAAATGTCCATGTTATTTATTTGAAATTAGTCATGTGGAAAATGTAAAAAGGAATTTTTTTATTTTTTTAGTTTAAAAAGTGAAACAAATTTATTATTTTATGCTTATGATAACAGATATGCAGTTGCAATTTCAATTATTGAAAGGAAAATTTGATGTCTTATTTTTATGGAATGAGTACTTTTTACAAGTTATGAGTAAAATTCCAAGTAAATTCCTTGTTATAAGGTTGTGGTCATTACATATGTGTTTTTTATTTGTTTCTTTTATTCTGCAATAAACTTAATAAAACTTAATAATAGTTTGCCTACAATTATTCTTGGGTTATTATTAGGGTTTGTATGTTCATTTGTTTTTTTATTCTACAATATATTTATTATGTCAAATAAACTTAATAACATTTAATAATGGTTTGCCTACAATTATTCATGGGGTTATTATTAAGGTTTATGTGTTGTTCATTTGTTTCATCTATTCTACAATATATCTACTATGTTAAACAAACTTAATAATAATCTATGTAAATGTTTCAAAGATAATGTATATTTAACTATTTATTTTCTAGAGAAAAAATATTAGAAATTAGTGCTTGTCTTAGTAAATTATCATATTAATAGTAATTTATAATTTATTAAGTATTAAGGTTTTCTTACATTTAGAGTTTTCTTATTATGCTCACCCTCTCCTTATCTCACTTGTTTTATTTTTAATATTGATGCATATGTAAGCCATAAGATTCAGTATTTGTAGAATCTTCACTTGGTGTGTTGCTTGTGAACCTCATTCTTTTAGGGTTCTCCAAAGACCTAGTTAACATAAGTGTTAGCTTGGACAGGTTGGTGTTTATTTTTAAGGGTCATTACCTTTCTATTTGAGTATTTTATCTTCCACTTCATATTCATGGGGTTCTCTATGCAAGTGTCACAACTTCCAATAAATTAGATTATTATGGAATGACTTTTTCATTGTTCTTATTGTATATACTATATATGATGTTTTATATATTATCAAATATTTTTTTTGTAATTTGAGGATCTTTTTATGACCATACTATGCATGAAAATGCATCCACACTGCCACCAACACATGAATTCACACGTTTGGCAGCCTTAATAAGAGGCATAGTAAAATAGTGTTATGACCTTGTAATATTTTATATAATTGAACAAAACCTTTACACAAGTACAAATTCTTTTGAGTTACTTATATTGACTTGTTTTTTCAAAGAAATGAATTAGATTTTTAACATGTTAGACTAGTTGAAGCCCTCCCTAGTTATGCCTATGAGTCGAATTTTAGTTTAGGTGTTCATTCTTATGTGTAATGTTTGAAGTTAGTAAGTGTTAGATGTTGGAGTGGTTGAGTAGAGGATGCTGCTACATTGTTCAAATGGTTAGAGTTTTGCACCATCAAACTAGTTAGGAAGTTGATAATATCCACTCAACTCACCTATACCCTTCTAAATTTGTGTATCTATTATGAGGGTGAATGAGTGGAAAAGCAAACCTAATACTTGGGTTTGTCCTTTCATAAAATTATAATGCTCTCCAAGAATAAATTGGTGATATTTGAACCTATGTATGCTAATTTTCAACTTTTAAGTAGTATTGATTGAGATGATAATAATTATCTATTATATTATGATTATACTTTTTTTTGTTTCGTAAGCTAGGCATAAGGGATCCACACCCCATATATGATTTAAAAGGATAAACAAAGAATAAAGTGCATTCCCTAAAAGGTTAGGGGTGCAAAGAACAACTATGTTGAACTTGTCAGCTTATTGACATAAGAGAAGTCACTCATCAATAGAATTTTCAAGGGTAAGCAAACTCATCTCGGAGGGGTAATGTTGATCCTAAGAACATTTGCTGCTTGGTTTTTGGGAGCGCAAACCTCTTTTTCAGTACTTCAGTCCAAGCCAAGTTAGCCTGTGAATCTGAGTTACTTGCAGCCGACAAGGATGGATGAGGCTCCTGAGAATGTTCGGGAGTTGTTGGAATTGTGGGAGAGGGGCCAACAAAGTTATCAACCGACAGTTTGGTAGAAGGGTCACTACCCTTCAACAAGAATCAAAGAGTTCATGACATTCAGAGCAACAGGACTTACTGTGCTTACTGGGGGATTATCCAAATCTGTTTGTGAGCTTAGAGGAATCACATAGTGGTGACGCTCGACCCCTATCCACCAAGTGGGCTTATCCCTGGAATCCACGTTGTTATACTCTTGGGGAATCTTCTTCAGACATTGAGAGGTCAATTTCTCAGTAGAAAAACATTTTCTACACCTAAAGGCCACTTTTTCATAATCCACAGGCTGAACCCGTCAACGACCTCCCACCATCAAAGAAATTTCAGCAAGAAATATGCTAGATAAATCCATTTCCACACATTCGAGCGCAGGTGGAGCTTTGATAGTCAGGAGTTTCTTCTGCAAAGCAATGGAATTTTCCCAAGCCAATCAAACTCCCAAAACTGGAATGGAAGATAAGGTAACCGAACCCAAAAAAAGGTGGAGGAGAAGGTATCAGATCTGCGATCAACTAAAGGATACCAGGGCTTTGTGCATAGGAAGTCACCCTGAAAAACCCAAGGGCCACTCTCCACCACCCACTTCTTGTCAGCTACAGATTCAAATTCAAGGATGAAAAAACCCCTAGCACAAGGGAAAATGCAGATTTCATCTTCCAAATTCTTTTTCCAACATGCTGAAATCCAAGCATGTAAATCACTTAATTTTAGCCATAACTTCGTAAATCTGCAGATTAGGGCATGGTCCTGCAAACACTTTTCTTTGTCACAAGCCAATCCGTCCAAGACGATTTTGGGGATGTTGGAAGAGTGAATGATTGGAATAACTAATTTAGATGCGCCAAATCCATTGGGAAAATTCTTTAGAGCGTTAAAATGAGGCAGATCCATCACATACCCAACGCAGGTCTCTCAAACCCCCAACCATGATTACAGTATCATGGGCTAGGGTAACCTTTCCCTATCCTTTTCATTGGAGGGGCATCGTGAGCCCTAGTGCAGCGCAAGGAATCTCTAAACGAGGGCTTTCCAACTATGAGGGAGGAGTGTCGCACACCATTTGCATTCAGACCACTGCAACCCCCAATGCCATGAAACAAGTCATCTAGGCAGGAAGTTTCCTACGCTGACGAAGCCCAGGCAACATTTGAATATTTGTGAAGCATTACGGAAAAACTCAGACGCCCGTAAACTATTGTTGGTATGATTATACTTATTGATTGCAGATATCTAGAACTATTTTATATCTAGAACTATTTGAATGAATTTGAAGGTTATGTTGTTTTAGAATGGGCCTAGATAAAATGGGAAAGATCACTTTGGCTCCTAAGGCTTAACCCGATTTGCACAATAGGAAGCAATGAGGTCCTTGTCTCAACATGGGATAATCTTTATATTCTTGTCAATTTAAGGAAAGCAATTGTAGAAGGCTCTTTGAGAAACGGGCTACTAAATGAACTAATTCTGGAAGTGTCAGCAATCTAGTGTTTGCAAATAGATGGTTTGATTCTTTTGTGATTATCTTTTAATGCCTAAATAATGTGATAGTATTTTGAATTTAGTAGATTATGTTGGTAAAACTATTTTTTAAAACTATCGAGGTTTTGTATTTTGAATATTGGTGTTATTTTGTAAATAGATAGTTTTACGCTCTTGTAATTTTCTTATAGTGCCTAAATCCTATGATAGTATTTTGAATTTTATTACTAGATTGTATTGATAAATTTGATTTTTCAAACTATCGAGGTTACCTAATTTTTCTAAGGGATAACAAGGTTCATTGTATGTATGTATGTATGTATATATGTATATGTATGTGTATATATACAAATACATATATGTATACATACATACATACATACATACATACATACATGCATGTATACATATATTAAGGGAATCAATGAATAAAGACTTTAGATGAATTCCCTAAAGTTTTGGACTTGTCTAAATATCACCAATGATACCTAAATGATAGGGAGTTCATTTTGTTTCTCCATAAGATTCACGACCTTGCTTTTATATTTAATGAATTACTTAGTTGACAAAGTTAGTTAAGTTTGTGTTAAATTCTTAAATTCTTAACTATTAAATTTCTAGAGCAGATTGTAACCATTAATATATGATATTAATTCCTAGTTATTGATTCGCTTGATTCATTCCCCAATTAGAATTGTGTCCCCATGAATAAGAGACTTAGTTATTTAAAGATTCAGATTTGTCAGTCATTGTATCAATTTAACCATAGTTTGTAGTGGATGTATAATAATTACAAATGTCTAAGGTCATATACCATGAGTTAATTAAACCATTGTTATGAAGTTATAATAATATATAGACCCACCGTGAGATATGGATTACCAACAACCTATGCAAATTGTTTTAATCACTCATGATATGTACCCAAAAAGCCACAAAATGTCAAAGATTACTAAAAACTAGAAAACCATTATTGAAAGAAGCACCCACAAAATAGAAAAACCTTCAAGTTAGTGAATACAAAGTAGTAGACATTATAAACATAGACCATCAAAGCCTCACATTCAACATAATGTTACATATAGTGAAGTGGGCTAACATCAAGGGTCCACATGGGTAGCATGTGAATTGAAAATTAATTAAAAAAATAGATGCCACCTCAACAATTCCACAATGGATCCAAAAAAGAATCAATTTGCTTATGTGGATACAATATGTCATGTGTATGCTAATGACAAGTTATTATGCATAATAGTTATTAGGGAACATTTCCTATTGGTTTACTATGAATCTCTAGTATATATCTCCTTCTCGTTGGAGCTTTAGTGCTTTCTTATGCATAGGTAAGATATCCCTTTGTAAATACATTTATTCAACACAATCATAAAACACATTGATTATATAGATTAAAGGTTTTAGGCTCAAATTTAAGGCTTAGTCTAAATTCCAAAAATTTAATATCGAGTTTAATGATATCTAGGATTTTTAATTTGCTCCCAAAATATTAAAATTCTTAGAGCACCTAAGTATTATCTCATAGTATTATTGACGTTCCCAATAAATAATAATGATGCTCATCATTTGAAAAGGCAAGGATTTCTTTAAATAAGCTTATTAATGTTCATCAATATTTAATGTTTCTCATTATATCGATGTTGTCATTTTTATGGGATTCTTTGGGGTTGCTCATGTGGGTTCCACCTACTATTAGTGTTAGTAGTTTGCCAACTCTTAATATGCTTGAGTGTCATCATTAATATTGCCCTTTGTTATTCACAATACTAACAGTAGTATCATACTTCCCTTAATAATCGTATTAACGCAAATGCTATCCTTAATATTAATCTTGTTACTAACATTATCTATAAGGTTGAGCTATATTTCGTCCCAAATATTAACTTTAATATTACCCATGATATTATTATTGCTATAATCATTATCAATATTTTTGTTTATTTTTATGTTAATACCACTAGGTATTATTTATCCTTATTGACACACTTTCATCATTAAAATTAAATATAATATTAATTTCACTAAATATTATATATATGTATATAAATTAATTCACATCACGAGGAATCTTTATTGATATTTATTTGTAACAATTAGTATCACAAATAAATTTATCTTTTGTGTAACTTTAATGCCATTTTACATTTAACAAACTATTATTTTAATACCTTATAAATAACTTAATTAGTTTATAAGGGTTCAAGTCTACATTTAAATACTCACAAAATAAATTGATTCATTCATAAGGTTTCATAGGTTGATTTAAATATGATTTAATAAAGCCAAGGGTTCTATGCAATTATTGCAACAAGTGATTTAATTTATTTTATTAATCCTCCTATTATCGTTTCAAATATTAAGAAGGTAACTTTAAGTTACAACTTAAAGTTGAGGGGCCTAGTGTCATTATTCCCCACCCAAGGTTAATTATAAATTAATTTAGTTTAACTTAAATAACCATTAATTAAAAGTTAACTAAGTGTGCACTCAATCTTAGCCATTGGATGAGATTTAATTTTAGCCATAGGATCTTAGAGCTTCACCTACAAACCCTAAAACATGAGGATGCTCTTTTAACTTATCTTTTCCCATTTTCATTTCATTTTGTTGTGCAGGGTTGGAAAGAAGAGGAGAAGAGGCTTCTCCAAATATTCTAGAAATGATTTTTAATTGTTGCTCATTTCTCTCATACTTTCTTTCTCATTTCATCTATTTTACTCATTGATATTTAAATTAAAACTATGCATGCATATATGAATCTTTGAAGTCTATACATTTAAGTAAATCTAATATGATTTATTTCAAGATCCATACATTTTACCCTTTTTTAACTCTATTGTTTTATTTTTATTGTCATTGAATGGGTAGTAATGTTTTATTTTATTTTATTTTTCAATATATATATATTTTTTGTAAAATCTTGGGCTCCTAGCATGAATGGGGGAGAGCAAACCCTCCCCTCCCTAGCCATGGCTAGGGTTTGGGGAGGAGCTGCACCCATTTTTCTTTCTCTCTCTTTTTTCTTTTTCTTTTTTTAACTTTTTTTTTAATTATTATTTCATTTTTATTTTACAGTTTTTGTTATTTTATTCATGTAGTTTTTATAAAGATTTATTTAGATGTTTAATAAATTTCAAATTCATTATTTAGATATAAATGATTTGAACATGTATTTGATATTTGTATAAATTTTGTTTTATTTATTTATTTAAATATATATGTATAATATTTGGTTATATATATATAATAAATGAAGAGGATGTTTTTATAATAGTATAAAAATATATATGCCTATGCATATATCTAAAATATACATATTAAACCACTTTGCATTTATATTAGTAATGATGTAGCTTTATATATATTTAAATATGCAACTATACGAATATGTATATATGCAATTTATTTAATTGAATTTGTTCATGTTTATGTTCCTTGGTGAGCTTTTTATTTATTTATTTAATTTCTTGTATAAATACCTTGCAATTTATGTTATTACTTCCCTCTCTTTTTCCCCTTTAATTTACTCATGATAGCTTGCAACTTTATTAAGCATTCCATTATTGGAAATGAAACTTCTACAACATGTTCAAAGTATAAAAATACAATAGTTTCAATGCCATCTACAAGTAAATACTAAGGGGTGGAAGGAGAAGCTGACTAAGGGTTTTATTCATCCATTTCTAGTACTACCAACACATGAACTCAATCTTATTTCTATCAAATGATTGAAATTTTCTTACATTATTTTCTATTTGCTTCTTACACATGATAGGAATAGTTTAAAATTTGTTCAACATTGAAACTTCATAAAGTTGATACACCATGAAATCTAATTTAAATCGTCTAATCCATCATTCACCTCAAGAAATAATGAAGATCATGCCAATAGGGGGGAGAAATCTCTCCACCCAACCTTCATGGAATCATCAAGCCCTTACTAGACTCTAGCCATCCCTCGAGCAAGGAGAGAGCACCAAAACCCAGAAATCAACAAACAACCCAACTCCCAACAACAAGTGAAAAACCTCAAATAAGTTGCATAAAATCTTCATACAAGTAGTTTATCAATTACCCATTAAGTAGGGGATCACCCACAACCTTCCAAGACTAAAAACTATCAATTTAACAAAAGAACTCAACAAATCCCATAGTCATTTTTAGCAAGTTTTCCACAAATCAAATAACCATAAACAAACATATCATTAAACAAAAGAAAACACAATGTCTATCCATTACACAAATAGGTATTCAAAAAACTTAGCTCCCTCTTGCTCATTCCATTTGTTGATTCTTCCCTCTTCTTCCTCCAAACCCTTTTTTTCCTCCAACTCTTCTCTTCTCTTCTCTTCTTAGCCCCAAAAAAAGTGTCAAGTCTTTCTCCTCCTTTTCTTTTAACCCCACAATGTATAAAAAATAAAATAATGTAAAACTAAAACCCTAACTCAAATCCCGTCATAATAAAAAAAATGGGAAGTATTAGTGATCAAAACTCATATTTTACATAGTTTATGGGCTCCAAAAGGTGTCTCACCCTTAGGTACATACTTAAGGTTCCCAAAAAAAATATAAGAAAAATTTAACATTTAAAAACACTTTTTAACTCACTGAAAAATATACCCTCCAACTCTTATCTCTAAAACACATTTTTCCAAGAAATGTCAAATAAACAAAATAACCCCAAATATTAAAAGATAACTAAAAAATATAAAGCTATCAAATTAACATCAGACAAAACAAATAAATTCAACAAATGAAGTGTTTTAATAGGGTTTTGATGTCTCTCCCTTCTCCCCCATTGGCTCTAAATTTCTTGTACAACAACCACAACATTAGTAACTATATATTAAACTATACATATGGTTAACCATTTTCATAATTACACAACTTTTATTAATCACACTTAGATCATTTCTTAACTTATTTGATAAAAGTAAATTCACATAATCAATTTAGTCTTATCAAATAAAATGCAATCATAACTATTGGTTTAACCTTCCTTAATTTTATCTTTAAGGAATTTTCTTATGATAAAAAAGAAATACATATATATTAAACACATAACTTAGCACTTATACTTACTTGATCACTTGTTCAACTAATGTTACCTTGACTTGCATCCACACCTACTTGATGGTGATTTTCCTTCACTGTTATAAAAACTCTTAAGACATCCAAAACCTAGCATAGATAACATCTTCATCAAAACATTCAACTCATTAATAAATGTATTTAAACTAAAGTTTAATACCACATTAGTCGTCACCTTTTCCTCAACTAATTCTATTACATCTTATTTCTTGAAAATAGTTCATTTACGAAAGAATCACCCACCATCTAAGTCTTGGTTAAATAATCATGATTTCATATTTTCATACTATTAATTAAATAGTTTGCACCAATTATTTATTCCAATTTTAAATAATCCATAGTCATTAGCTTTGCCCATAACAGTCATCAACATCGTTAAGATTCAAACATGCAAGAAGGTGCAAAAACTAATAATCTCCTAGATAGTCAATCCATGAAAAGATTATGCAAAAATTCTCTTAACAAGATAACTATGTTTGCTACATGAGTTCAAGGAAAGAATTAACCCATACGACTCACCAATATAGTTGATACACCAACACATTTATGAATTGCACCATGCATCTATTTCATTTAGCCTATAATGAAGCATATGCCACAGAATACTAAAATATTACTAGTCACATAGGGGTTGGCCTTACATTTCCAGGCAACGTCAACCCCTTTGTGTGTCCTAAGATTATTTCTTTCTTTTTACTAAGCATCATGCCAAGTAGGGGTGAGAGAAAATTTTTGCTAAGTGATAGAAATTAGACTTTTGCATTAAACATTAGTGTCAACTTAGTTTTCCCCATGTACTCTCCATTAGATCGAGGCAGGGTCAAGAGATATAAACCTCTTCGTTTACCAAATCCAACTTGTATGATCATGATCAACAAACTCACTATTTTAATGTTACAAATATCCTAGAAGAAACTTTTGTTATCAGATTTTTTTTATTATTTATTTTAACGTTATGAATTTCCTAAACATTGTTTGAATGAATATTATTTTAATAATCATTCATGATTAATGTGTATGGTATTAAATGGATCTTATGATAGATTTCATTATTTTCTCAGAATCAGAAGAAAGTAAGATAGTCAAGACCTTTTTATAAATTGATTCTTCATACATCTAATGTTGATAAATATAAATTTAGTGCCTATAATTATTTCTCTTTTAAAAAATGTATAGACATACTTAAATATTTTTATACAATACCATATATGTGTAGATACATATAAATAAAATATATGTATATACACATACATGTGATATACCTTCTTTTAATGATTCTTTTTCTTACTTGCTAAAAACATAAGGTTCAATGAAAGTTGAAAGAATGAAATTATTTACTTATGCATGTGCTTGCATTTGATTCTACCAACATTTTCCTCTCATTATCCTTACTTTGTTAAATCATGCAAAGAATTGTGCTTGAAATCTATTTAAACCTAAATCATGATTACTAAGTTAATGTGTAGCTAGAAAAGACTATTTTCTTTGTGCATGTAGAAAGTTGCCTTCCGGGACTGGTGTCGAGTGTGGGTAACAGGGAGCGAAGATTTGCTTTTCCAGATCTACTGTTTATTTGTTATATATGGCATAATGCTTGGACAATATTTGTAGACCATTATAATAAATGGAATAACTTATAATAGGGTTGATGCAAGAAGTTGGGTCCACAAAAAGTTCAAAAAGTGGAAGTGTTTTTGTTGTTTTTCAGAATTTGTCACACTTGAACTGAAAATTTGAGGCACTTACACAATGAATCTTAAAAAAAGTCAATAATATGAAATTTAACATTTTGAATCTAGTTTCCAAATATGTAATTTATTCAAATACCCAGATAATAGAAATTAAATTTTGATAGGGATGTATAAAAACAAATTTTTAAAAGTCATTTTATTTTTTACCATACCATGCACATGTATGGACACCACTTTTTGACCCAAATAAAATTATTTTGCTAATTCCTTTTGGGGAAAGATAGCTAACAACATGAAGATTGATGAGGATATTTTTTTGTAATTTTTTTTGATATATATATATTTATTGAATTTTTATTGGCCTTAATTTCTGTTTCTAAAAATCAACATGTACAAATAGCATAATTGGACCTAAAATAAATATTTTTTGAATCTTTTTTTTCATTGTGTAGAGAATTGTCTAAGGATTGATTCTATATAAATTATTTTACAGGCAAATTAACCAAAAAAAAGTTATTAAAAAATAAAAAAGTTCTAATATTTCAAGTTTATGGACTAGTTTGCTTAGAAATTAATTAAAAAATAACAAATATAATCCAATCTTAACAAAAATTATATATTTGGAAACTAGACATCGTGTCCTCTAATGGGTTTTAATTTCATAAATTGATTTAGAAAAAAAGTCCACCAACCATATTTTCATTGTTGGAAATTTCTCTTGAACCTACCTTAGTTTTTTAGTTGCAGGTCAAAGGCTAAGGGTTGGGTTGCCAAGCCTTTCTTGAGCCTAAAATCGAGGCAGCATGTGGGTTGGGGATTCAAAATTTTAAAAATGTGTATGCGTTAGAAACGTATACGCGTTATTTAAACAAAACACATACACGTTATTTAAACAAAATGCATACATGTTATATAACATGTGCATGTTACCTATTAACTTGTTGGTAAAAGGTAACGTGTACGCGTTCTTAAAATAGAACGCGTATGTGTTTTATAACACACACATGTTTCTTATTTAACTGTTTTTTCCCAATTTGGAGAAAACTAGTGGAGCACGTTTTTTTTGCAACATTCATTTTCTGTAGTACAATCCGAAAGCGCCATTTTCTATATTTTTTATTTCAATGTTGTCTTATGCAATATATTAATAGGGAATATTCTATTCAAATTTTTGGAAGAGACAAGTGCAAGTTGAATTTTATGAAGTGGAATCAAGTAAAAGAACATTTTACAAGAAGATTTGGAAAAAAGAAAACTTTTGGATGTATTCATGATGTTTTTGTACTTCAAAGTTTATAGAAGAATGGATCTTCATACTATATAGGTTTATTTGAATATTTGAAGGAGGTAGCAATTGGAAAATAAGTTAAGAATAATTTTTTTGTTATCAAAGAGGGTTTGGTAATCATGGGATCAAAGCAAAGGCAAAAAAAATGTAGAAAGTCAATGACACCCGAAGAAATTCAAGCAAATAGAGAAATGGAGGCAAAAAGACAAAGGGATAGAATAGAAAGGTTTCGCCAAATGAAATATTTGGAAGCATCTAGTTCCATGAATGCTGAAGGGTGAGATGAATGTAGATGATGCAAATGTGGAGATGGTGAATATGGAAGAAAATGCAATTATGGAGACAAACTCAACTATGCCTTCAACTTCAACTTTGAATGATATGGAAATAGCACCTATGCAAATAACTTCAGGTATGTCTTCAAATCCACCTCCTAATGATATTGATCTTTGGAAGCAAGTTCCCTCGTCCCTCACTTGGGGACTGTGGAAAGTATGAAATAACAAAGTCTTCAAGGCTATTGCTAAGAATAGTAAAGATCTATGCATGTCCATGAGACAACAAATACAATAAAATGTTAATAAAAATATGCTCCTTCTAAGAAAATATCTTCTTACAAAGAATTGTGAATTAAGAAATTGTGGGGAATTTCACAGGACCTAATGAATATCAATTGGAAAAAACAACTAAAAAGGAAGAATACCAGTTGGACACCTCTGGACCTGGAGTGGATGAAATGTAATTTCGATGGTTGTTTAAAGGGTAACCCAGGATTGGCTGGAGCTGGAGGAATAATCAAAAATCACCAAGGGAATTGTGTTGAAGGATATAGCAGAGGTTTGGGAGTTGCAACAAACAACATGGCTGAGACATATGTTGTGTGGGCAGGCATAAATCATATGAAGGATAAAGGGTACACAAAAGTGTTTTTTGAAGGAGACTCTAAACTAATTATTTAAACAATATTGCTGATGTGCCTTGGGACTTGAAAGACATTTTGGATGATTGTAAGAGAACGTTGAAAACATTCCAACAATATAAAATTGGTCATGTGTATGGGGAAGGTAATATGGTTGCTAATGCTATGGATAATGCAAGCTTAAGACAATTAGAATGGACATATTGGGATTTTTGTCAATTTCCAAGTCATATCAAAAATATTTTATTTAAAGAAAAACCCAGTTCATTAAATAGTCCACTAGGATTGATAGTAATTAGCTTTGATGGAGGGAGCTACAAGTAATTTTGTTAAAATTATTTTATTAATTGATATTTTTCTCATAATGGTTGTGGGAAATTTGGACAATAAGGAAATTAAGACCCCTAATGATTTTCCTAGTACAAAAAAATTCAAAAGTACAAATATTATAAATGGCTCATGCTTGGGTAATAAAGAAAAGTAGTTTAAAATTTTTCAAATCATGATTTCAATCGTCTGACCCATTAAAAATATTTTCATGGATTGGTGGCATGACGTTTCCATATTGGCCAAGGCTGATAGAATTGGGTATAATCAAGAAGGATTAATTATGCCTCATTATGGTGGGGATGTTATCATTCTCAATAAAGGATGGAACATAAGGCATGGGTTATCTCCTTGTGATAAGTCAAAATTACTTAAAATTATAACCAGTGAGTTTGAATCATTGCCTCTCCAAATGCAAAGCCCTAACGTTATCCTCAACATTGAAAATTTTAAAACTGCTGGTGATATCGGTTTTAGATGAGAAAGGTATAAGGGGGGACTACTTGCTTCTATGCAAGGACATTCTAACCAGTGAAGAGATAATGGGAGGCCCCAGAAAGAGAATGGAGCTGAGAAAGCATGAATCTCTAAGACATAATGCTAAGTTGTGGAGCCTCTTTGAATGAGCAGGTTTCTCCCCATATTTTGAAGCAATGGAGGGTTATAGTGAGGACCTCAATTACAAATTTATGAATGCTTGAAGGGATGGTGAGGTTAACCTAGGAGGGCTTCATTTCACCATTGATGCAAAAATTATAGCTCAAACCATCGGTCTCAAATATGAAGGGAAGAAAATTGCCAAAAAAATCACGGGGAACTACCAAACTTACATCTATAAGTTTTTCGAGGCCAAGAAAAAAGCTCAGAGGTTTCAAAATGGCTATTCAAGGTCGCAGCTCCCGCCTCCATACCACAATGCAAGTTTTTTTGTAATGAAATATTTCACTCTAGAGGGTAGATTTCAATCTATTCATGGGTACCATTTTACTATCTTGAATCACATTCGCCACCTTGAGAAAATCAATACTCCCTTCTTTCTCCTTTCGTTGTTGCAACAAAGTCTGGATAATGGGGCAAACCCACCTTTGCATCAGGATTTAATTAGAGAAATTTGCAAATATGTTCTCACCACCACCCCGCAAAAGAATTTAGCTCATAATCTACTTGAGAACTGTCATTCCCCAAAAAGCTCTGTCAAAATTGAGCTAATCGAAAGCCATTCCCACTCCCCAGAAAAATAAAATGTTACAAAAAATTATCACTCTCCCCCACCTAAAATGTGGACCCCTCTCGAAAGGAGCTCCTAAAAATCACTTCAAAAAAATGAAGCACAACCCCCCTTTCCTTAGGAATAATAAAGAAAAAGAAGGTGGTGATAAAAGAGACTTTCCCTAAAACCCCTACCATTATTATCCATGACAATAAAGATATTAGACTTGAAAGTGGGCTCACTGCCCTTGGGGTTTGTAGGTCAACTCTCCTTGCTTTAGCTACTTCCAAAGGATAGGAGATAAGTAAAAAAAGAAAAAAAATTGTTGAAAAGAGGAGTGAGGCCCCTCCTGAATTGGAGGATGAAAAAGGGAAAAAAGAGGTGAAGGAGGAGAAAGAAATATCCTTCGAGGAGGAATACGTCCTTGATAGCCTTGGGAAACAAAGTTCTCAGAGGAAGAGGATGCTTTGGAGTTTAATGAGCTCGAGGACACCGGCCAAGAAGCGGAAGAAGAGAATAATCAATAGGATGAGGAGCAATGTGTGGATGAAGGGATTAACCTTGGTAAAGCAGAGGAGAAGGAAAAAATAAATGATAGTCTGATTGATTTGGAAGCCATTGAGTTGACTACTAACACCCTTCCTAACCCTGAGAGTTCAAAAGAGAAAGAGATTTAAATAGAAAAGACAAAAAATGACATGCTTATAGAGAGGGTGGAGCAAATTGAAAAAAATGATGGAAAAAGAGGGCAATTATAACAGGTTCCATACCATTGAGGAGACCATCAAGAACATGTGCAGAGTCATGGATGGAGTTATGAAAAGAGTAGTAATGGGTACCATATTAGGCCAGGGAAAGATTAAAAAGGAAAAAAGGAAAAAAGGAAGAAGGGTTGAAGTGGAGCAGTCTGGGACGATGGAGCTAAAGGACAACTTGGAAGAAATGGTGGAAGATCTTTAGAAAAATTGGAGTCTTATAGAGGATTCCTGATTTTTTGTCTTTGTTTAGTCCTATTCTTGGTTTTGATGTGTATTCGATTGACTGGTATTTTTGGTTTCCTTTATGTTAAGACTAATATGGGCTTTTTAAGCCTAAAATTTTATTATATTTTGTTAATCTCTATTATTATGGTTATTCACTGTCTGAGAACTTATGATAGGTTTTTCCCGCCTTTTGATAGTTGGTGGGTTAACGATATTATGGTTTGATTAAGTTTATACTGGTACTTAGATATGGTTTTTTGTAATGACCCCATGAAACTTGGTTGATGTTCTCTATTGTGTGGGGTGAGGAGATGTACTGATGTTTCCTTGTCTATCTTATATGTTTTGTTGTTCTTTTCTAGTTGTTGTTTCCTCTGGATTATTTTGTTGTTTTTGTATGGGATGAGGGCCCTATCCCCTACTTATTTAATAATAAAACAAAAGGATCAAGAACCAAAAACTTTGAAGTAGGTGATCGTCCTTAAGGAAAATTAGAAGAATTAGTTAGATCAAGACAACGGAAATTTTGAACCTAATTGGTGGGTGTTGTCACAATAGTGGTTTACAATTGAGGAACAAATTTTAGCTGAAATCACATATTTTTAGAAAATATAATGATTTAAAGTTCCATTTTAAGGATTCCAATTGAAGAGAGTTTGATCAAATCACCTTAGATCAAACCCCCTTGGATAGAACCTTGCTAGTTTTAAACCATACCTATAAATCTCCTTTACACCTATCAAAATGCTGATAAAAATCACTTTTGATTTAGCTTTTGGGGGATCAAATGAATTCATTTAAAATTTATTTCAAATGATTATGGTATTCCTCAGAACAAGCTATCAATGAATATAATTTTAATATGTTTTGGTTTTGTTATGTATTTTTTTTAAGTTTTATTAAACATAGGTTTTTCATCGAAAATGAATTTCTTTGTTCTTCACATGTGGAAAAATAGAAGATTATAAAAAAAATTTTGAAAAATATGAGTGCACATGAAGTCCTTGATCCAACAAAAAATTAAATTAAATTTTGATATACAAAAAAGTTACGCGTTATCTGATTACTATGTCTGAATTGTAATTTGTTTGACTTTGAAACTTGATTAAGGAAAAAATATTCAATAAAAACTATCTAACCAAGTGGAAGCACTAGATATCAGGAGTTACAAATCTAAATTTGAAAGAATTAGAATTTTATCCTTCATGGAAAAAGTTATCGTTATACGGTTGCATCACTTTTTAAAATGTTTTTTCGAAAAATCAATTTTGTGGGAGATGGAAAAGGAAGTGCAATTTGATTCCAAAATTTTTGAAAAATATTTTTAGAATCTACAAACAAAATTTGATGAGACTCTAGTTTGTACCATCTTCAAATTCCTCACGGTTTAGCCGCTATAGGTGCCCAAATGTGAAGATTTAGTTAAAAATAATAATTTCGGCCAAAAATTGTAAACCACTATTATGGGATCACCGTGGTTGGGACCATTTATCATCATAGTGAGCTATAGGTTAGGAGATTATCAACTTGCAACACTTGAAGGTGAGCCCTTATAAAATCCCATCAACAACAACCATCTCAAGAAGTTTCATTCCTAATCATCGGGGTATCCCAATAGCTAAAAAAAAAGAAAAGAAAGTAAAGAGAAATGATCCATCCAATGGTGAAAACCACTTTGGTGGCACCTTGGGCATGTACCATGGTGAAAATAAGTTTACAGGCGCTATGTGTAGTAAAATATAAAAAATAAGGAAAAATAGTAAAACTAAAAATTATCCTCTAGGGAAAATCACTTTGGAAAAATACCATGGTAAAAACCTATTTAAAAGTGTTGTATGTAATAAGCACCATCTACCATCTATCAGGTTCTTTGCCATTCCACTCATAATAAAATTAACATTCCATCCATATCCACCTATCTATCATATTTTTACTTTTACACATAGCATGGCTTGGTAGTTTACCAATACCTAACATTATCCACCTCACCTAGTACCCTCATAAACTCAATCCACTTAGCCCATAATAAAATGATCCTACACCCAATTAGGGGCAGTTTCTTAAATCCAGTAATTGATGAGAAATATACAGACTCTAATACCACTTGTTGGGAAATTCAATCTATATCCAAAATCACTTCAATGGATGAGGTACAAGACTTACACTACTATAGTATGAAAATTTGAAACTTATATGTAAATCTGAAATTCAGTTTCCTTAAATATGAAATTACCATGAGTAGATCCATTGTCTTTATGATGCTAAAATTTAGCCAACATATCATTCTTATCAATACAACCTTATATGAGCTTATGACATAAATAAATAAATAATAACATCACCATAAGATAGTAGCAAAGATGTACAAATCAAAAACATAAGAGCATCACATAACACAAGATTTACATGGAGAAACCATTGTAGAAAAAAACTCCACCAAGAAGAGAGGCCAAGTATGCATTATCTTCAAATAAATGAGATAATAATATATTCACTTCCATTCTTCTCTTTGTCTCCAACTTGGTAGCACCTGTGTACTTATGAACAACCTCTTTATGTCTCAAATTGTCCTTGCTCTTGCAGAGTAACGTTACATTTAATTTTTTCTCACTTTTTTTTATATTCAAGGAGTTGATTTTATATATTTGTGAGGAGGTCTAAAGCATCAAACATGGTGCCAAAATATGACCCTTCATTCCAAACGTTGCCAACCCTTGGATTGCCTCCTTGGAATGTGAAAGAGCATTGGTTTTGACTCCAATTCTTTCCCTCAAACTTGGGTGCCCAAACCTGAAAATTAAACATAACATTAAATGCAATAAATAATGGAAAACCAAGAGACACCTCTTTTCTCTTTTCAAGAACCCACTTTGAGAATACCAACAAGGACCCATTTATCCTTTTCTTCATAATTTATCATCATATTCTAGGTGTCCACATGTGGGGAAAACAATATTAATAATTCATGTCCACAAGTCACCTTTACCGCTACTAGTCGAACCCATCACCCCTTATGAATGTATTACAAACAATGGTGAGATTATTACAAGATATTTCCCAATACACTCCAAAATATAGGGATAATTTCAAAGGATTCTAGAACCATGAAATAGGATTTACAAGGTAGATGACACCTTAATCCTAAAAGTAATTGTTGGAGTTGATAGTGAACCCCACATTTCTTGATAATCACTTGCAACTAAAACATCTATCACAAATGAGAGATTAAAGCAATTGATTTTCTATGCAACCAAGAGAGAAATGATTGAATCCACACAAGTATCACACAAGCATCTGATATTAAGATTAACATGTAAATATAATTGAATTGAATGGAATTTTTTTATTATAATGAAGGTGAATGCTTATAAAAGCATAAAAAAGTAAGCCCTAGATTAGGATTTGATTAGATTGTGACAAGTGTCTTAATCTCATGCAATCAAACAACTTGACCTATATTTAGTCCAATCTAATAATAAAAAAGCACTCTTAAGTTTAGCTTAAGTGAATAAAGTAATAAGGGACTTAATAATTAATTAATGATTAATTAATTATCAAGTGATGTCCTAATTACTCTAACAATAATTATATTGGATCCTTGTTATCACCTTAAACTAAAAAATCTAAAAAAAAGTATATAGATATTCCAAAAAATAAAAAAAAATAGATATTCCAAAAATCTTAAAAAAACCCTCAAATATTCCAAAAAATAAAAATAAAAATAGATATTCCAAAAAATCCTAAAAAGCTTCAAATACTCCAATAAAATAAAAAAATATTAACATATTCCAAAAAATTCAACAAAAAATAAGACAACAAAAATTCACCCTTCCATAATAAAATCGTCACCCATAATAAAATCAATAATCACATTCACCTTTGATAAAGTAAGAAAAAGAAAATGACATAATTATCAAAACCTAGAGCATTCATGAAAAATTGCAAGCTAGGACCATTCCCGAAACATACCAATTTCCTAAAACATTTAACTCATCATCCCAATCAATGCCTTAACATATATATCTTTCCTACAATTGGCACAATCAAGGATAAAAATTACAATATCTTTGGGAACATATATAATGGATTTTATATGTTCTATTACTCGATCTTTTCTTTTGATTTATATTTTAATCTCTTTCCACCACTTACTCGAAGCCACCTTGATTTTTCAATATCTTGGTGTGTCTAGAGGAGCACAAAATGGGGCATAGTCATTTCTTTTTTATGTTGCTTTTGTGGGATGTTCTTATAATATGACCATGGAAAATACTTTCCTTGTATGTGTCAAGGTAGCTTCTTGCATAACAAACGACCATTGCATATCAAGTTCTTCATACCTTTTGTGTATAGGCCTTTCATGATCTAAGTCTTGTTCTCTCACACATTCAAACAAGGTTTTCATATGCTTGGTATGAATAAGGATAATCCTATTTGTTTGCAAATTCAAATTCCATGCAATAGATACAATGTCACCTTGGTTCTTCATACCTTGATGCATAGTGTGTACTTGCTATATCAAAATAAGGATTGCTCTCTACATTTTTTAGCATAACCAAAAGAAAAATAAAAATATTTTTTTCTCATCCTATTTTCCAACGAAAATCCCAAAATAATTCCAATAATTATAGCTTTCATTGATATTGGATCAACATGATTCATTTATCCATCATCATCCTAAATAATTTCTCCTATCTTACTCATCATACTAACTATTCTATCTAAGTATCGACAAAAAAAATCCATATCATTCTTGTGTACACAATTATTAGTATAATCATAACATCATAGCATCATGGTATAATAATCACATAGGTCATTATAGCATAATTAAAAAAAAAAAAAATCTTAGCATCATATCATGTCATCATCATAATCCATCACATCATATATCATAGCATCAAATAAATTCATCATTGCATACATATATCCATCACATAACATAATCAAATAGGAATCATCATTAAATGCATACATCATATCACAAAGATATCCATCACATGCATATAGGAAAACATTACATCATGAACATCATCTACACAATAAAATCTCATCTCATAAATATATAAATAAACGTGTCATGGTATATATTTGTAAACACTAAATTCACACAGGCTTCAAACAATGACCAACATTAGTATTGTTAGTCAATTTAAACAAGTAAATATAGCATTCCTATGAGATATTCCAACATACTTCATAATGCAAACAAAACAATAAAAGATCAAAAGAAACTAATTGAGAGCATACAAAAAAGCATGTTCATACCTTATCCCATAGTGGAAGTGGTGCTCCTTTGATGTGAAAAGGATTCCCTTTCCCACCCCCTTGATGAGCTTCCAATGATGACACAATGTGATGAAGATGCTAAAATGAAAGTGCCTATAGTTCAAATGCTAAGATTGTGGATGGATTGTGGAGTAGAAGTGGCTTCTATTTATAGGTTGAAGGGTTGAAGAATGGAGGGATGGGAGGAATGTGGGACTAAAGAAGAGCCAATGATAGTGTGACACTTGTCACATGGCTAGTGGAGGAAAGTGGAGCACATTTCGGAGAATGTGCATGGTTAATGCATGTAAGAGGGGTGTAAGAGAGATTTAATGCATTTGTAAGAGGCATTAAATGAATATGGTTGAAGTGTTTTGGAGGGAAACTGTTTGGGAAAGAAAGTCAAATAAATGGAGTTAATGAAGGAATATTCCCTTAGAATATGCCTTGGTGAGGGAAAAGAATTGATTTTCATGTGCAAGTGGGTGGGTTAGTCAAGGGTTAAGGTTTGAACCAAGTTGAGTCAAAAGCTAGAGGATGGGTAATGATGGTTAGGGGTTAATTAATTCAGATTAATTAACTTGAAGGAATTATGGTATTTGTCATTTGATTTATTAAATCAGATGAGAGGACTTTAGAGACTTAATTAAATAAATTGATTTATTTAATCAAATGTGATGCACATTAGTGAATTAATTGAATAAATTGCTTTATTTGATTAACAAAAGCAATAATTTTAATTCGAGTGTCTACATTTTTCCCCTCTTTGAAGCAATGTACCTGCTGTGTTGGTTTAAAGAATGATGTTTCCGAGATCGAAATTCAAAAAAATCCTTATTTTTTTGGATGCCCCAATGTTGCCCCAGCGGAAAGAAGTACGCTGGTACACTACCCCCTCAGGAGATTGGGAAAAAAGTTCAATTTTAGGGTCGATCTCGTGACAAAGAGGTTCAAGATGGATGTATGGATGGTTAGACTAATGGATCTATATGATAATTACAATGGAAATGAGATGAATTAAGATGCTGAGAATAACAAATCTATATTATCCTAAATGTCTTAAATGACGATGCAATGCATGTGAGATGGATGAGATGGATGATGTTTTCTTATGATGAGGATATGTATGAGTATGTAGGATGTGTATGCTGACGTTTTATGAATGTAGGATGGATGCATGTCATGATACCATGTTAGTGTGAAAGAGGATAGAAGAATGAGAGGAATCAACCCTTGATTATGAGAAGATGCAAAATTCCAACAAGTCTATGAGTCGTCGAGACTTTATTAGGTATGATGATGACTGATGATGATGTATTTCTTATCCAAGGATTGGGGATGTAAAGAGCATAACTTTTCTTATTTTTGATCACACACATAGATAAGATGCATCAATGTACAAAAAACCAGGATGGTGTTGTACCTAGTGAGATGGACTTTGGCTCAACAATCAGATAGGAGTATCCTTGTTCACACATGACATACAAAACCTTGTTAGGATGTACTTTAGATATTTCAAACATCTCAGACCAAAACATAGGAAGGAAAAACCTTCCTATGTAATAGTCAACAAGACATCTAAAACACCCTCCCTACAAACCAAACAAAGTAAGCATGACCAAGGTTATATTGCAAGAATATCCAACAAGCACAACACACAAAATATAATGATAAATGCCCCATTCCTGTCTCTCTAAATAATTTTGATTAGACATCATTGAGAGGTCATCAGAATGGGCACAATAAGATAAATCAACAAGACAAAGATCAAGTAAACAAACAAGCTACTATTCTTCATACCTCTAGCCAAGACTAAACTACAGTGATGCCTGATGTTGATGTCCATTGTAGGAAGGATGCATCCTAGGACATGATGTTATCAAATGATTTTGAGACTAACTAGTTGATGGGCTATTGATACCAAGAGTTAACCAACTTGTTTACCTACTGACCTAGAATTGAGACCTTGACGCTTGAGTTTTCACTTTTAATTTTCCATACTTGATTCTGATTGTTTTACCAAAGGTTGGTAGTGACAATCATTTATTATGAGCAAATGTTTATTGTGGGTGATCATTGAAGTGGGATGGATGATTTTGGGTTTTTTGAATGTTTTTGGTGTTTTGAAATGTTTTGAGGTTGTTTTTGGTATTTTCAAGATGTTTTACAAATGTTTTGATTTTCAAATGTTTTGATTTTTTTGGTGTTTTATGAGATTTTGACCAATAACCTAACCTAAGGACCTATCCTAGGGGCCTTGGGGGCTGATCAAAGATTAGCCTTGCCTACAGTATATACATAAAGACCACATAGTTTGACTAACACAAACTCATTTATTGATGAGATATGAACATATGGATTATCAGTTTATTATGATGGATACCTAAAGGACCTAACCTAGGGACTTCGGGGGATGATCAAAGATCAACCTTGCCTACGTTATACACGTAGAAGCCTCGTAGTTTGGCATGATGACTCTATTTTTGACCTGTTTTTGGATTTTTGATATGTTTTGGATGTTTTTGGGTTTTCTGATTTTATGAATGTTATTGGATTTTCTAATTTTAAGGAAGACTTCAAGAATATACATGAATCTGATCCAATGTAGGTATAAGAACATGCCCCTAGTGTGGTGCGATAGACTACTCTGATATAGGCAGGACAAAATGACCTTAGGAATGTGCCAAGCAGTACTAGGAGGGAACATGATACAAACACAAGATCAAACTATGATGTAGACATGGATGGGTGTTGGAAGGATCAATGGAATGCGATGGATGAATGATGCAGAACAAGCTATAGAGATCATGATGGATGGAAAGTTCTTATTTATACGAGGTGCCTATTTTTCAAGTTTTCACCAAGGTACTTGCCTAAAGCGCCATCAAAGTGGTTTTCACTAGAGGATTATTTTTTTCTTTACTGTTTTCAATCATTTTTTGGATTTTTTTTTTTTGGATTTATACCTTGCAAGTTTTCCCTTGCTGTTTGGATTTGGTACATTCTCTTGATTTTCTTTTAACACGAGCTCTCCGACTTGAAATGACCAACACTTGATCTTCTTATTATAGCTTTACTTGAGATGGTTCTGGTACACCTGTAGATGGTTCAAAGCATACATGTGCCACTCATCCTATGGTTCTAGCTCGTTCAACCGTGACACCCGATATTCTTCATTAGTAATGAGATTATGCAATGATATTCTTAAGGATGGGAGATCGATCTCAATAGGAAGGATGGCTTCTGATCCGTAGACCAGGGAGAAAGGGGATGCACTTGTAGGTGTGCAGATACTCATTTGGTAGGCCCATAAGGTGAGATTCAACTGTAGGTGCTAGTCACGACCAACTTCATTAACTGTTTTCTTTAGGATTTTCAAGATGGTTTTATTTATAGCCTCAACTTGGCCATTACCCTAGGGGTAGTATGGGGTGGAAAAGAGATGTTGGATATTGAATTTTTGGTATAGCTCTTGAACATCCCGGTTCTTGAAAGGTGTGTTGTTATCTGAGATAAGGGCTTGTGGGACACCGTAGCAGCAAATGAGGTAGTTCAAGATGAATTTGGAGATCTACTTTCTTGTGATGTAGGTCATTGGGATGACCTCTACCCACTTTGTAAAGTACTTTGTTGTGGTGATAATGAACTTGTGTCCATTAGATGAGGTGGGAGTGATTTTTCTAATGAGATCAAGCCCCCATTATGAAAGGAGCCAAGGTGTTATAATTGGTTGGAGCTCCTTAGCTGGTGCATGGATGAGGTCCCCATGTTGTTGACATTAAAAACATCTTCAAACATAATCATGAGCTTCCTTCTCCATCATAGGCCATTAATACCCAGTCCCCAACAGTTTCTTGGCCAAGGTCATACCACTAGAATGCGAACTACAAATACCATCGTGTACCTCAGTTAAAGCAGTCAAAGCTTCCTCAGGGTTAAGGCATCGTAAGAGGGTTCCCTTGATACTTCTATGATACAAGGTGTCACCTAAGATAACGAAACAAAATGACTTCTTAATAAAGGTTTTTTTGAGGTTTGGGGTGATTTCGGCATGTAGGACTCCTATTTTCAGGTAGGTGTATATGTCATGGTACCAAGGATCACCGAGACCAACGATTTCACACATGAACTCAGACTCTAGGACTTCAAAATTTAGTACGAGAAGCTGCTTTACCAGGAATTCATGTTTATGGACGTTGCATGGGATATCTAGTAATGATCTGATTATTGCCATAGCATCAACTACTTTTTTTTTTTCCCTTGGTATTTGCTCAAATGTGATGTTGATGAAGAATTCTTTGAGACTCTCTACCAGTTTCTTATATGGGGTAAGCTTGTCATCCTTTGTTTGGTATTCATTATTGACCTGATTGATGATTAGTTGTGAGTCCCCATAGACCTTAAGGGTCATGATTTGCCATTGTACTGCAATTTAGAGTCCTATGACAAGGGCCTTTTACTTGACAATATTGTTGGTGCAAGGAAAAGATAGCTTATATGACTTTGGTATGCAATCTCCTTGTGGTGTGATGAAGAAGACTCCAACTCCTAACCCATGTTGTGTGTAGGACCCGTCAAAATATACTTTCCAGTGATCTTCCACACTTAGATTGAAGATTGACTCATCAGGGAATTCAAATACTAATGGGTTCTTTGCATATATAGGTTCCTTTGCTAGTTGATCTGCAATTACCTGTCCTTTGATGGCTTTTTGTTCTACATACTCAATGTCATATTCTGTTAAGATGATGACCCACTTATACATTCACCTTGTGAGTGTTTCTTTAGAAAGTAGATAATTAAGAGGATCTATTTTGGTGATGAGCTTTATCTAATGAGCCAACATGTAGTGCCTGAATTTTTGTGCAACGAATACTACTGCAAGGTAAGCCTTCTCGATGAATGTATAATTCAACTCATGTCCTACTATGGTTCTAATGATATAGTAAATGGATCTTTCCTTCCTTATTTCATCATGTTGAGCTAAGAGAGCCCCAAGTGTTGCTGATATATAGAGTATCAATGGTTTGTTTTGGATTAGTGGCATGAGGACTGGTGGTGTTAGCAAGTATTCTTTGATTTTTTTGAATGCTTGATCACACTTCTCATCCCATTTGTATGCTACCCCCTTGTTGAGTAGATGAGAATATGGGATAGAATTATCTGCTAACTGTGCTATGAACCAACTAATGGATTGGAGCCTTCCCTGCAAACCCCTTAATTGCTTCAGTGTCTGTGGTGCTTCCATTTTAAGAATTGTTTTGACTTTGGCCGAGTCTATCTTGATTCCCCTCATTGATACAATATACCCTAGAATTTTTCCTGATTGCACACTGAACAAACATTTCTTAGGGTTGAGTCTAACCTTGTATTCTTCTAGTCTGTCAAAGATAGAGCTTAGTGTTGCTATGTGGTCCTGACGCTTCCTTGATTTGGCTAATATGTCATCTACATAATTCTCTACAAATTTG
>VDFB02288420.1:0-52799 GCA_007258455.2 Sequoia sempervirens | reverse complement strand
TATCCTTCCCTCTTTACTTCTTTTCCCTCCTGTATCTCTCTTTCTCTATGCTTCCCTCTCTACTTTTTTACCCTCTCCAATTCATTCCAAAAACAACACTTCTTATACAACTTTAGTTTTTCATTTTTCTATTTGTTTATTGTTTGGATTTTATAACACAAAACAAGTTTTACTTTTATTAAAAAAATATTATATTATTTTATTTAAAGAATCATTTTTATTTTATTTATTACATAAATTATTTTATTTTATTTTATTTATTATATAAATTATTATTTATTTTATTTATTTTTATTTGTTTTTATTTATTTATTTTATTTGTTTTTGTAGTATATATAAGTTATTTTGTAGTTAAATAGTTATTTCATGCATTACTATTTTTTTATTAAAAAATTATTATATTATTTTCATTTTAAAGAATCTTTTGTTTTATTTATTATATGACCATCTTATTATTTATTTTATTTATTATATAAATTATTTTATTTGTTTTTATTTATTTATTTATTTATTTATTTTTTATAGTATATATAAGTTATTTTGTAGTTAAATAGTTATTTTATTTATTATACAATTTTTATTTTTATTAAAAATTTCTTATATTTACATATGTCTAACTTGTATATACTAAAAAATTCTTATATATATGTCTAAATTTTTTATCTTTATAAATTTCTTATTTCATTTGTGTGGGACAATTTTGTTTAAAAAAATCATATATTATTTATTATAACAATTACAAACAAATTGCTAAATTTATCAGTTAAAATTTTGAAAAAAAATCATTCTAGAATAATTAAAAAAAATCTAAATGCATATACTTTTTTAACAAATATATGTAGCTAAAATTAAATATCATATTCCCTACAACTTTAACTTTTGAAAAAAATAAAAAATTATCCATGTGTTGCATTACAATAAAGATCGTTGAGATAAATGAGCTCAATTAAACATGTAGACAAGTTAATCACAACGCTTCAAATTACATGTTGCATCTCTAAGAGGGAAGGTGTCATTTCCTTTAATGAAAACTCTTACACATACTTTATCTTTCTCATCTTAACTTGAGCATCTAATCATTTGGAAAAGATTTCGTAGACCTAAACATTCTTATTAAATTAGAGCTTTTCTACTTGAGCTTTGATTATAACACAGGCAGGGAAGAATGAATTTGAATGATATGGACAGGAGATCAATTATCGACGAGATCAAAAAATATAATGGGGAGGCATTATTCGATTTGGGACATCCATTGTTGCATGACGATGTAGATAGATTTGTAAAAGTTGCAGGAGTATGATTTTTTAGGTTTTTTTTGGTTTAAATGTATATTATAGGGTTTTTGGTTAGTTAATTTAATTGTTGGCTTCTTTTGAATTAATTCCTTGCTAAGTATCAAATAATAGGAGTGTATTGAAATATGATTCTACATGCAAATAGGAGCTGTGTAGGCTATATCACGGGAGGCTTATTACATAGCAGTTGAAGGTTTTGTTTAGTTTTCTAGTTATTCTTTTTCTGGAATTAGCTTGGTTTGCAGAAGCCTATTTTATTTTTTATGTTTATTTTAAGTTAGTGGTTTTAATATTTATGCAGGGTTTGACAGCCAAAAAAGTTATGAAAATCAACAATGGCAGAGATGTATTGGTTAGAAAGAAAATTGGCAGAATGTATCTGTTCGAACAAAAGATGAGGTCATGGAAATATTCTCATGCACTGTGTGGGACAATTTTCATTTGTATTGTTTTTGTGATCCATATGAAATTCAACAGGGAATTTTACATAGACACTGTAGTTTTAGCATCTATAATTTGAATTTTTATTCCACCAAATTTCAATTGGGCTCATGCGCTCAATTCCTCGGTTTTAGCCAATTCTACACCCAACCCATATACCTATTTTGGTCATGCTTCTTGCACGACTTTCATAGAAGCTTACATAAAGTGACCCCACAAGTTTCGTACTGTATTCAAAATTTTCCCCTTTCTTTGCATTTGGAAATCTTCAAAAGGCCTCTGTCTATTCGACTTAAATCTGTATGCACTCAGTCCACCCATTTTCTACCATTTCTATACCCAACCCACATACTTAATCATCCCACATTCCATTGGGGTGCTCTCATATTTTTCAATGGACATAGTTTTCTCACAACCCAGATACACAGAGCATGAGGATTGGAGCTGCCTGAATCTAGATATAACAGAGTTTATACTCTCTTGCCTACCTATATCGTCCATAATCAACTTTTGCATAGTCTGCAAGCACTGGTATGCCATTACGGCTGAACCTTCCTTTGGAAAATGCCTCAGAGATCATAAAAAGCCCTAGTTTTTCCTCTACATCCAAGACAACATATTCTTGAAGAATAACCAAGCCTTTGGCTTCAACCCAAAAGCCCATAAATGGATCCGCTTACCTGTATCTTTATTTCTAGAGTCATGCGTAGGGGATTCCTAGGTAGGTTCAGGAGGGTTTTGGCATGGGTCTACTGGAGCTTACAACTTTGGAGAATGTGATGGTGTTGTTCGTGGAAGGGAGGATGTGGGTCACCCACAGACAGGCCATTATGTACTTGACGTTGTTTCATCCTTCCTCGGTTCAAGAGCTGACAAGATGGATGGGCTAAATAGTGTCAGCAGATAGAATTTTTAGCTGAAGAAATTTCATGGGGTTCTTGTTGGCGTCTGACTACTGGAGATGCCAGTGGGGTTCCCCCATGTATAATAGCCTATCGGCTAATAATGTAAGTAATTATGCAATAATCACTTTAGTTAGTAGAGATTAGTTGTTGGGTGGTTTTGGGTAGTTAATAGGTTGAATGGATTTATAAAGCCAATACAATGTAATAGTTTTTTAGTGCAATGTGAATGACTGAATTTTTATTCAAGAGCAATCTCATTTTTTCTCTCCCATTTCAATAACTCTTTATTTTCAAAGCCTAGGCAACACCCTCCTATGATGTCTCAATACTGATGAAGCACAAATGACCTTAAAAGAGGTACAAAAAGGTATATGTGGAGATCACTCTAGTGGTTTGACCCTAGCCAAGAAGATCATGCATGCAAGATACTACTGGCCCACAATGGAACGTGATGCATATCACTTTTTCAAGAAATGTCGACAGTGTCAAATTCATGGAGACCTCATACATGCACCAACTCAAGAGCTATAGTTATTCACATCACCATGTCCCTTCACCCAATGGGGACTCCACCTCATAGGTAAAATCCATCCCACCTCATCTAATAGCCAAAAATTCATCATCACTATGATCAAATACTTCACCAAATGGATTGAAGCTATTCCCATGACATACATTACTAGTAAACAAATATCTAAGTTTATCCTTAATTACATCAATTTTTGGTATGGTGTCCCATAGTCCATCATCATTGACAATGGTCATCCTTTTAAGAACCAATATTTTTGCCAACTATAAAAAAAATTCCATATCTAGCATCACTTCATCACCCCATACTACCCACAAGGTAACAGTCAAGCCCAGACATCTATCAAAACCATTGTCAAAATCCTCAAAAAGACTATCAATGACACTGGTCATGACTGGAACCTTCAGCTCAATCCCGCCTTATGGGATTACTCACTAGCTCCACACTCCCATAGGAGCCACACCATATTCCATAGTCTTTGGTTCTAAGGCCATCCTTCCTATCCAGGTCGAGTTGCCTTCCCTGAGGGTATCCATGCAAGGTCATATTGATGATGAAGAATATCATGTATCTAGACTACATGAGTTGGAATTGTTAGATGAGAAAAAAAAATACATTGGTACATTTGCAAGCTTATCAAAATCGTCTTCATCACAACTACAACAAGAAGGTTTTGGTTTGAAACTTTAACATTGGTGACCTAGTTTTAATGGAAAATCCTAAGAATCAAGTAGAGTGAAAGAAGCCAAGAAATTTTGATCCTAATTGGTTGGGTTCGTACATTGTCACAATAGTCTACAGATCAGGAGCTTATCAACTTTCAGCTCCTAAAGGGGAACCATCTTCAGAGCCTATCAACAATTTGCACTTGTGCAAACTCTACACCTAGCTTCAGAGATCCATGTCTAAAACCTAAAGAAATACAAAAAAAAAGAAAAGCATAAATAAATCATCACCCTAATGAAAACCTAGAAAATAGGAACCTTGGTGACACCAAAAAACTCAAAAAAAAAAGAAAATAGTAAAGATAAATAATTCATCTGTTAGTGAAAACCACTTTGGTGGCGTTTTGGATAAGTACCATGGTGAAAATCTAGCAACCAAACACCATGTGTAGTCAAACCTCACTCTATCATCCACCATCATTCAATCTAGGTTTTCCACAATGCCACTCATAACAAATTCAACTTCACGCTTTTCACGTCATCTATAATAATTCTTTTTTGCCCTTCCCATAGCTTGGAATGATTGACATTATGCATCTTTTTCCCTTTCATACCCATTCAAAATTAGGCTTTGTTGAGTCTGTCATCATCCATGTCACCAATAATAAGTCATACATTGTCATGAAATGTAAATAGTCACTTGAGTCTCAAAAAATTCACAAATCAACAAGAAAAACTATCCAACAAATCTTCAAGCCAAGTCGGTCAATTTTCTAATCAATTCAAATGTCAAATCAACATCAGACATTTAATTACTCAATTATTTGTCTTATACAAAATGTTCCCTTCTTGAAACCAGACATCGTCAATTCATTAATTCTATCATTTTCCTTATAGAATTGGTTAAATGATGGAAACCAGGATTTATGTTTTATACATGTTTCTTCTCCTAAAACCAAGCATTGTCAATCAATCAACCTACCAATCAATTGGTCAATCAAACCATTATTGACAAACAAACACTAGAAAACAATTTGAATGGTTGTTTTTGAAAAGGAAAAAATAGGTTTTACAGGGACCTGAAACCACGGAGTTAAAATAAAAAAGGATAGAGCAAAAAAAGTTTGAATAAATAGACAACTGTTCGAAAAAAGGAAACGACAGCAAAGAGAGACAACAGGGTCCAAAAAAGGACCACCAAAAAGCCAGAAACAACTACAGCATCACTACTCCAAGGTGTTCATCAATTCCTCGGCTTCCTTTTCAACTTCACTCATATCTTGTAACCCCTGCTTGAGGATTTGAACCGTGTATGGAGAAGCAGGGGCCTTCCTCTTCATATTAGCCTGGGTGTGAGTCAAAACCCCTTCAACAGCAGCTCTGCTACAACCTCTGTCCACGTCCAAGTCCATGACCAATGAGCCCTTTTGATTTTTTCCAACTTTTCCACCATAGCATTGATAGCAATGGTGTTGTGCCTAGCAATTTTATAATTATTCACCATAGTGGCTCTGATATTTTGGCCAATCTTGAACATATTGTTCTCCAGCTTTGTCAATCTTTCCTCCTGCAACTGTTATCTTTTCCCCAGTAAGGAGGTGTCCTGTCCATCATTCTCATTGCAACTCCAGCTAACCTTCTACTCCAAATCCCTAACTTTGTTGCTGAGATCCCTATTACGATCATTCAAATCACAAACTTCCTTCTGGGCCCACTTAAAAATAGTTAAAAAACCATCAGTACTTTTTTCTGCCACACCCATTATGTCCTCAGGCCTAAGGATATTTAGGGCAGAATTGATTTCACCCTGATTAGGGGAAATTTTAGGGGCCTTCACAAATCTTCCAGACACAGAAGCACTAGGGGCTGACTCTTTACTAACCATAGGTTTATTAGAATGAATTTCCAGAGAATTCCCAGAGTATGAAACCAATTTTGTAACCGAGGTACCTTTAAAACTAGAGACCAAACCTAGGGTAGAGCAACCAGGAGACAGCTAGGGATTAAGACAAGACAGCGAACCAAAACTCGAGATGGGGCAACCAAGTGAAGGTTGCAGACTAGGACAAAAAAGCAGAGCAGATCCCATAAGGACATTCTGACAAGAAAGGGACTGGGGAATAGTGGTTTTAGACCCAACAAGGGCAAAAGAAGGAGGGGCCAGGGGATCAATCTCCCTACTACTTTATGTATCCTCATCTTCCAATTCCTCAATAACAACATTTTTAGGCAAAGTAGGTAAATTTTGAAAATGCTCATAGATGAGCCTGACAAGACCAGGGTGAATAATAGAAGTCCGCCTAGGGTTTCTTTCAAATTCATCAAGTCAATTCTTCAGAGAAGAGAATAAATAAAAAGGCAAAGAGATACGAACCTTGTGACGGAAGTGGTTCAAAATGGCATAGTGATAACCATACGCCCCGGTGAAGCGCCCATCCACCGTGATGTACTCCATAATGACTCTCAAAACTTTCCTCCAGATTGATTTAATGGACTCCACATCAAAGTAGCTATTGGCAACCTTAACCAGCTTAGCCTTCTCCTTATCTTTTTTAGGAAATCTGATAACCGCTTCATTAGAGAACCAACGGTCCCGATAAAATTTCACACACTCAGTCAAAAGACTAGTGATCTCACCAACGATTTGCTCATTTAGCTTAACACTCCTGCCAAACAATACAATCTCACCATTTTTCCAATTTTTGGCAAAATAGTCCAGCACCATCTCGTCACTACCATGGAGTTTTTCCAAAAACGGGACTAAACCTCCCTTTTCAATTTTTTCCCAAGCTTTAGCATTCTTTCTATGCTCTTGAAAGCTACTCAGCTCAACACATTTTCTCTCTCCCCCCATATTCAAAGCTCTATTATACCATACCCTACAGTTGCTCTGGGTCCCATTTAAGCATATTTTCCCAAACACCCAGAAAGCGTGCCAGAAACTCTTCTTGAAAAGGAAAATGACGTCGGTCCCATAAAATCTAATGAGATCAACGTACCTAATCTTTATCCGCTTCATCATGGCACAGACAAGCTTCTCTACCATGCATAGAATCATAATAAATTGGAGCTTTCACCTCAGAATAGAGGTAATCATTCTTCCTCCACGTGTTTTTCCCGCCCTTCTTGACCCCTTCATTGGCAAAGTAATCCGCCACCTTATTGGCTTCTCTATAGGCATGGGAAACTCTCACTTTGTCGAATTTACTTAATAAGGCAATTGTATCTTTGATCCACTTTTTAATGGTCCACGAAGGAGGAGTAATCCCCATAATGTAGTTTATTATATTCTTAGAGTCACCCTCCAACCAAAGACATTTTGTATTCATATTGAAAGCCAAGTTAACTGTGTGATAAGCCCCAATAGCTTCCGCAACATGATTAGTTTGGGTACCGATGTCCATAGCAAAAGCCGCAATAAAAGCCCCCAAATTGTCCCTTAAGACACACCCACTACCAGCTTTCCCGGGGTTGCCTTTTGCAGCACCATCAAAATTGGCTTTCACCCAACCCAAAGGCGGCAAAGTCCAACTAGCATTCTCTCTCCCACAAAAGGCCGGCGTGGGGACATTTACAGAAACCAAATTTGAATTCCACTTTTCAGCAGTAGCAAAATCAAAAGGAGACCAAGTAACTTTATCATAAATTTTTCTAGGGGTTAAAGATAAATTTTCCTTTATAGCCCTAACAATTTTTTCAAACAAGTCCTCCTCTGACTTCTCTTTTTCCCTAAACACTCTATTTTTCTTTTCCTTCCAAATACTCCATGAAACAAAAGGTAGAACAAAAGACCAAAGTCTACGCACAAAAGGGTTTTTTGATGGAGCTTTCCATTGCAAGAAAAAATCTTCAACCAAAGTAGGGGAAACCCAAGCCACTTCAAGAAGCACAAAATTTTTTCCCCAGATATGCGAAACAAAAGGACAATGAAGTAAAAGATGATTAACAGTCTCAACATCATTCTTGCACATGTAGCATCTGTTAGGTAATTGAATTCCTCTCTTTCCAAGATTGTCCAAAGTGAGAATTTTATTCTGTAGCATAATCCAATAGAAAATATTGATTTTAGGAATCAAGAGATTAATCCAAGCCTTGACTTTATTGGTTATCTTATCTTTTATTCATTTTCTTTTGGTCATGTTACTATAGCCACCTCAAGGATGTCCTATGAAGGATTTAGAGGAGTGATGATGTCTCATGACCTATTTTTCTATTGATTGTTGCTTGAGGATTGTCTTGGAAAAAAGACTAGGGCACCTTAACCCTTAGTATGATTATGGACATTCCTTGTCTGTTGATTATCTATTTTTTGCAAGTGGATAACTTTTCACTCCTTGGTTTATGTTATACCATGGTGTTTATTGTCCATTTGTCATGTTTTAATGCCCAATGATGATTAAATTCAAAGCTAAGCACAACAAAATATTAATCTTGAACTTTGTCTCCATTCACTCCATGCTAACATCCATATTCTCCATGCTAACATTGCTTCTATCCATATCTTGATGGCATCCTATGACACACAAAAATATACTACATATATAATCATATTAGAAGTATATAGGAATCATCATAAACATTAGGTCATCCATATTGTATTATAAAATACAAAAAACATAGATTGTAAATATGAATTTCATATATTCATCCAACATCATCATCATATCATGTCATCCTGCATCTATATAAAGCATTAGAATTTAATACATAATCATTACATATAGAGACCCATAAGTGATCATGCATTGCATAATGCATCATATTTAGCATGTCATTATATCCACATCATTTCATAATCATAATCCATCATCATACATCACATTGCATATACATTGTATTTGCATCATATAGAAGGAAATCATATATAATATCACATTCACAACTCATAGTAAACATCACATTGCATATACATAGGTAGTGCATAATTGTATCATATCATTTTGCATCCACAACCCATTAAGCATACATAGGGAATATACATGGCATCCATAATCATCACATCATAGTCGTAGTTCACATTCATATTTGCATCATAATCATGATACATCCATAACATCATAAAATTAAATTCATTCATCCAACATCTAGGAATCATGTATAAGCATAAAACATACATTAGTCATTCATAGTGCATAATCATATAAAATGGATAGACATCATAAGGAATAATCATCCATCATATGACATCATAAATACATAACATAAGAGCATGTATCATATACTTGCCACCAAAATCGTGTATCACATGCATATCTCAAAAATTATTGTAGTACAACTTGTCGAGATGTATCCCAAAAATAAAGCTCATAGGCTTGGTCAAAAATATAAGTGCCAATACAATATAAAAATGTGTTCTACATAGAGCTCCCCCTATCCCATGAAGTTGATGGTAGAAAATCCTATCGATCCTCTCATAGTGGAGACCCTGATGACCTATGCTCTGTTGGGTGACACTCATAAGGATAATTTTGTCTCGGCCTAGAAACACCCCCACTGCTATGAGACCGTCTAGAGTATGATTGGCTCTAATACCTACTCATAACCTTTATGAAGCTTGACTCCTCTTCTCAAGTGGTACTACTGCCTCATAAAAATCCTTATAGTACTTCTCACCCCTACCAAATCTTCAAAGCTCCCAATCCATGTCCGTGGTTGACCCACTAAAAGTAGCCATGTGTGTGACCAATGATTGTTGCATCCCTCTCTTCCCTTAGGGTTTCCACCTTTACCTCTAAGGCTTGTATCCTAGCAATCACCATGTCGAGCTGTTCCTGTAGGTTTACTATCCTATGATCTATGGATCCATCTCTGTCCCTGATTGACACATCCTCCAAACCCTCTCCACGCTCCTCCGCCATCACAATTCTCTCTTGGAGGACCCACTCCACCTCTCCCATCTCCTCCTCTCGCTCCTCCTCTTGTCTCTCCTCCTCCTCCATCTCCTTCTCTACCTCCCCCATGAGCACCTCCTATTGTCTGACATCTGGAAGAGGTCCATCATCTACTCGCTCCTCATCCTCTCTCTCCTCCTCATGCTCTAGCTCCTCCCTAATTTGTGATAGGTGTCACATCACTCTCTATCTCCTCACCCTCCTCTGTCAGGCTCAGCATCCTCTACCTCCTCATCCATCCCCACCTTCTTCACCCCTCCCTCTTTCTCCTCATTCTCCATCTCCCCTCCATCCACACCCTCTGAACTAGCCTTGTGAGCCCTTACTTTGAACCTCTACTGGCACCGACTGGTCTGAATTTTTCAATGGACTAGGCCAATGTGTGGCCCACCACGTATCATAGTTGGGCATGGTACCCGTATCTACATCCCCATCTCTCCAACCCCCCTACACAAGTTGTAATGCATCTATGCTCTTCTTAGTTGTCACCACAGGTATCATCTAGCCCCATGGTTGTATCTCACACAATGACCACACATGCTCTAAGTTCCAACAGGAACACCCTAACACTCACCAAATTGTCTACACACCCGCTCTAGTAGGTATATCTCTATGATATGTTGATATTGGACTATCCATCAAATCAAGTGCCTAAGTTGTCAGTACCATGGCAAGTGATCATCCTCATCTTCCCATGGCTGGAAATCTCTGTAGGGCCTCCATATGAAACTAGCAAGCAGGTCAATGGCATGGCACCAATATCCCACATCTCTGAAATAGGTCTATGTCACTATCCCACCGTACACATAGAGATAAGGCATGCCATCCCCAAAATGTCTCCCCACTGGTGGACAGAACATATCGATGTGCTCCTAATCCCATATCATGAGAAGAGTAGTACCCCAACCAATCGACTGAACTCCTTTGTAGGTGATGTCATGCAGTTGAAAGTATACTAGGGCTAGAAAAGAAGGCACCATGCATAAACTGTCCCCTAGCCATCATACCCACAAGAATCTCTCCCCATCCAACTAGAATTCCATGTCGTCAATGGTCCAAAGTGTCGATCGAGCAGCATTGAGTGTACATAATATGCAATCCCATCGGTCATACCTCTCTGCCAGAACCTCCTATCTGATCTCATACTCTTCAATACATATCTCCATGATGTCCTCATGCTCATACTGGTCCTTAATAACACAGTACCCACACTTTGAATCATATGTCACCCGTGCTCAATGGATAGGAAGTCTTAGAATCTAATAGATGTCTGTGAGTGTCAGTATTGCCTCCCTTGTCAAAAAGTGGAAGGAGCTCATCTCAGAATGCCATCTCTCGGTGAGCACAGTTAGTAGTCCCCTATTTTCCCTGATGGTGGGCATGAAGGTCACATAGTATAAACCTTGAGAAATGAGTTGGCACTTCTTAGCATCAGTTAACTGCTCTCACAACCTAAATGTAAATAGTTGACTCTCTCTAGTGTAAATTGGGTCATATCTAACCTATGGTCACAAGAAAAAGTCATTGCATCAATAAAAAATATTAGTCAAACCTATTGGACCTCAATTGCAAAATAAATTTCATCCTAAATTGGAGAAAAACTTAAATCAAGCAATTGTGTCACACTTCTAAAACACATGTCTCATAGGGAAAATGTGTCACATATTTCACATGTGTTGCATAGTTACATTTGCATCACATGCCTAGGCATATGCATCATTTGGATCATTTATGGTTAACCCCCAACACTTGTATGCAACAATTTCACATGTGTCATTTAATTGCACACATGCAGCTCACATATGTGATTGCATCATTCCCGACCATGGATGCCATGCAAGAAATTATTGTGGTGCATTTCACAGTTGCACTGCACCACATTCATTAAAACCATAATCCATAGTTGTGTTACACCATGTGAATGCAAGGAACCACCCCACATGCAACAAATGCATTCACCACATTGTTTGCTTACATTCAGAGCCCTAAATCTACACAAAATGACAAAATCACAAAGTGGGCAAGGTGTACTTACCAGGTCCTCAGAGCCCTCTGGCCGTTGGAAGGTCATAACTCAGAATTCTTAGCGAGCATCATGTGGAATGGGTGACATCCTTAGTAGCATCATGTGGAATGGGTGACATCCGTAGTAAGCATCATGTGGAATGGGTGACATCCTGATTGTGGCTTTACAAGTCACTTTTAGATCTCTCAAATCACCAAGGTTAAAGTGTGTAAATTAGCAAAATTACCTCTCAATTTCTATTTATACCACCCTAGGGTTAGGGTTTTTACTAGGTGCATTCAATGAGGGGTCATAATACCTAATTTGGTGATCCTGAAGGTCCTAGAAGTTGACCCTTTTGTCATAAATGCATTATCTACTATCAAGTGAACTTATCGGAATAATTTTTATTTTTTTTTAATTTTTTTGAAAATCTATGAAAAAATTCTGAGGGGGCATAGGTCTACCCTATCTCTTGTTAGCACACTAGGACATGCATTGAACTAAATTTTTTTGACATAATGCAATAAACTCATTGTATCAAGGAGGCGCAAAATGTAGACACTAAAAAATTGTCCTTCGCCTGCAAACACTATTTTTCTTCATCAAACTCCTTTCTTCCCTAATAATTAAATAATCTTAATTATTTGATTATTTTCTAAGATAACAATTCTTCTATTAATTAAATATTTTGATTATTGTCTAAGATCACAATTCTTCTATTAATTAAATAATTTAATTAATTTAATTAATTAATTTCTTTACTTTTATTCTTCTTTTTTATTAATTAAATAAACTTCATTTATTTAATTACGTCACTAATGTCCCCTTTCTTCTATAATTAAATAAATTTTATTTAATTAATTATTATCATTTTCTACTATAATTAAATAATTATTTAAATTATTTAATTATTCATTATCCTCTTCTTCCATAAATTAAATGACTTACTAATTTGTCATTTTCTCCCACTTTTAAATTAAATCATTATTTAATTAAAAAGTGAACTCTCCCTCTTCTTTTATAATTAAACAATTGTTTTAATTATTTAGTTATTCACTTTCCCTCTTAAGTTAAATAATTTTATAATTATTTGATTTTTGGAGCAATTCTTTTTCTGTGCCTCTTTATCCGTGCCAGTCCCCTCTCTTCACATGTCATTTAATTTTCACCCTTGATTGAATTTTTTTATAATTCAATCTCAACCATTCATTCTTATCTTTGCCCTAATTTATCCCTAACCCTATTTCATACTACAACTTTCATTCTCAACCATTGATTGTCACATCTTATTGGCTTTTAATCCTAGCCCTTCATTCAAATTTAGTTTTCTATAAAAAAGGCCTATCATTGTCATTTCAGTCCAATCTAGATAATTTATTCATTTACATTCTAGGAGACAACTACTTTCTTCATCATTTTGCTGTCATTATCACTAGGCTATTGTTGCATACTCAAATCCGAGGGCAATCTAGCATACAAAACAAAATGGAGAAGAGCAATGAATGTGATTCAACCATGACCTGGTAATATTGCTTTATGTTTTGAAATTGTATATTCATTTGTGCTTCATTGTTAGTTCTTGCCATGGAACTATAGGCGACCCCTTGAACTTAACTAGTGATTAATTATTTTTCTTGCAGCCAATCAAATTCTATTAATTTCTTTCTTATACATTATAATTTAATTTTAATATATTATATATTTTTTAAAAAAAAGTTAAATGCACAATTTTTAACTTTTCAAATTTCAAAAATTATTTTTCTTCAATTTTATTGGCTCAAAACTTTTGAGCGATAAGGGCGATTTTCCTAGCTCCTTTATGAGAGTTGCGATTATACTTTTACTTTTAACTTAACTATCCTATTTACATTTGCAATCTAATAAATTCCCCTATACTAATTTCTTAAATATTCTATGTAATTTAAACTATATAGCTTAATTATTCAAATTATTTTGGCAATACAAACCTTGCTAGTACTTGATATTAATAAATTCAACTATGCTAATTTTTTTAAAGATTAGTTTTTTGTTAAATAAATGTATCTATATATTCAAACTATATTTTAAGATTAATTAATTTTTGGTAATATTAATTTTCATTTGCCTTTGATAAATTAAAATATATTTCTTGAAATCTATTTTTGTAATATAAAATCAATTAATACTAATTTCTTTTGAAATTTGATAAATTGAACAAAACTAATTTTCTAGATAGTTTTAATATAATTACTTTTAAAATAATTTTATTATTTTTAAAATTAAATTGAATAATTTTTGCTAATACTAAATTAGATGCTAAATTAGTTTGATTTATTTTATTTAAAAAATAAATTTACTAAATCTATTTACTTTGTTAATAAATGTCAAATTCCTTTATGAAATAAAAATTTAACTAAAATCTATATCTAAATAAATCATTCAATTTTAAATTTTCCATATAACTAGAAACAAGTACTTTGAATTTTTAATTTTATTTCATACTTATGGGTGTGCACATGCAATTGAGGTATGAATTTTCTGGATTTAAAATTGAGGCTCAAAATTTTTGGATTTGAAATAACTATTTTTTAAACCGTTTCTTCCATAACTGTTTTCTCATTTGAATATAATCAAACTATATAATTTCATAGTTCATTGTAAATGCTTCTTCCTCTACAATTTGCAGGTGATTCAAGTACACATTCATATTTATGTTTTGTGGGTAAAAAATGTTGGAATTATGAAGCCCAATTGATTAATCTATCTATCTGTTTTATTCTTTGATGTTTCATTTCTTTCTTTTGTCCTCTCATATTCTTGATTGTAACAAACTTGGATGTAGTCTACATTTTCCATGAGTACATTTTGCAAATCTTTTACCATTCTAAACATTTGTATTATTCATATTCTCTTTTTTACCCTTTAGTGCTTTTGAAGTATCTTAGTGTATTGTTCTATTTGAATAATAGTCAAAATTGCAGAGCAAGGATACCATGGGTGCAATGTAATTTTACATATTTTAAAGGTATTGTCAAGTTCTCTTCTATCTTGCTTGCAAAATTTGTTTAATTTTTTTTGTATCTTATCAATAATCTTTTTAAATAGTGAAGTGTACTTAATATTTTTATTAGTGAATAGCATACATTTACAATACAATTTTGTCATATTCTTTCAGGCACTTTGTTAAATAGATTACATATATTCTCCATGTCAATAATTGAAAGATATTGTCATTATTTTTTATGAAATCCAAGTCTATTTGATAGATATTATTATTGTCCTAAACAACATAAGTTGTAGATAAAATAGTCAATTCAAATCAAATATGTAGTGTACAATTCTTTTATGGGTAAACTAACAAAATCTACTATTGTCAGCACCTAATCTATTTGATAGATATTCTTATTGTCCTAAACAACATAAGTTGTAGCTAAAATAGTCAATTCAAATCAAATATGTAGTGTATAATTCTTTATGGGTAAAATAACAAAATCTACTATTGTCAGCACCCAATTTTTAGAACACAACAAAAAAAATTAACAAGAATAACAATAATTTTAATTATTTGTGAATAAAATAAATATAATATAAATTAAAGTAAATTATATCAATATAATATATAGAACTATAATATATAATAATAAAATAGCATAAAATTTAATTTCTTAAAATAATTAATAATAATAATAAATTGATGGAGTAGCATCTAGTTCAAGGGTGTGTTTTGTGTTTGCAAAACATTCCATGATTCTATTGTGCCAACATAAAATTTGGAAGCTTATTTAATTGTCAATGTAAATGGTGTTACTTGAAATTATAAATTTTATATTTTGATGAGAATTGGTGAGTCATGGGAGATTAGTTGTAAATTTTTTGTTTGTTAATAAATAAATTATTATTAATAATGATATAAGATAATAATATTGTTTATAAATATAATATAGCTAGTTTTAAATCTATTATATTAATTTATTAAATTCATATGCAATATATTAAATTTAGCATGGCATTATAATAATATATATTGTATAATATGTAACATATATAATCTCTTTTTTTTTTTTTATAAGAAAGAAAATATTATATAAAAAAGATCAATGATTGCACTAATTTTTAAATATATTTTCCACAACAATGTTAATTTCATTATATTTATTTGTTCTTAAAATAAAATGTTTGATTTTTTACTTTTTTAATTTTTTAATTTTTTTCCCTCATCTCATTATTCCAAAGAAAATCAATTAAGCAAGGTTAAGGGTTTGTAGGCGAACTTCATTCAACTAATGAAAATGATACACCAGTTAAAATATTTGTTTGCTTTAATACATAAATTTGCATAATGTATTAGAAAATTTTCATATAGATAAAATTTATGATATACCTTAAGTATTTTAGTTAAGTTGATTTCCATATAATTGCAAGGGTGTGCAATAATAATGCTAAAAATTGTTTATTAAGTTAAGTGTTATAATTAATATTACATAAATATAATTAGAATAATCTAATTTGAAAATATTAATAATTAAGAATTAGGTTTAGAATTAAGTTTATTATAATTATTATTATAGAGATTAATTTACAATTATAATAATATTAATTTTTAATTAAATTATGATTAGGGTTATAGTTCACTAAAATACAATTGAATATTTAGTAATTTAGAATTAGAATTAGAATTATATAATTATTTAACTTTAGGATTAGAATATATAAATATTAATTCTATTATTTTAAAATTTAAAATAATTATAAAAATAAATATAGATGTTTTAATCAATTATATTATAGCCATATCTTGCCGATAAGGGCGTGGTTCAGTGGTCAAGTCGCTTGGTTGTAGTGATGGCCACCTGGGTTCAAACCCTCGCTGGGCCAAAGTGCTCGCAAGCCTTGTGCCTACGCTGGGCCTTTGTGCTCGCGGGTTTGGTTGTTTCTTGTGGTTTGTTGTATCCGGTTCATAGCTCCGGTCAAAAAAGCGTTTACCCCTAATATTATGGGTGCATTGCACCTTTTTAAAAAAAATATATATATATTATAGCCATATCTTATTTAATAATTATTTTAAATGTTTAATTAAATAATTAGTCATGAGAATTTTTATAATCAAATAATTAATTACAACATTAGTTTTATAAATTAATTAAATTTTAATTACATAGCCCTAATTATTATTAATAATTATAATTCTAAAATAATTATAATTATGATTAGGTTTAGAAATAGGGTTAACTAGTTTAATGGCTAGAATTATAGATATGATTAGAGTTAGGGTTAGGATTATTGTTAGAATTAGGATTAATAATAGGGTTAAGATAAAATTAGAATTAGATTTCAAATTAATGTTAGAATAAGGGTAATGAAAAGGTAAATAATGTTCCCCTTAATCACACTTCAAAATTTTATCTTTATGTTAGGGTTAAAATTAGAGTTTGGTTTAGAATTAAAATTAAGATTAGAATTAAGGTTATAATTATGGTTAAAATTAGACTTAGGCTAAGGCTTACAATTAGGAAGGGTTAGGGTTAGAATTAGGGTTTCAATTATGTTTACAATAGAAGTAGGGTTAGGGTTAGAATTAGAATGAGAACTATGATTAGGGTTACAATAAAAGTTATAATTAGGATAATTAGAATTAAAATTATGATTACAATTACAACTAGGGTCAAGGATAAAAGTGAGGGTTATAATTTACTTAAGTTATTCTAATGCATATAAACCAATACAATCATAGTCACTATTAATACACAATGATAACTTAAATGTGAAATTTCTCACTTAGTTCACTTAAACACCTATCTTCATCAACTATGTCCTAGCAATAGTAGTTACTATCAATGCACGCCAATAATTTACGTAATGAATTACTTATTTAATTCACCTAAATGTAACTACTGTGAGAATATAACTATCAATTGCTATGTTTTTCAATCTAATCAAACCATCACTAATCTCAATTTTCCTACAAATCAAAGAGAAAAACCATCTTGCTAGCATTTGGCAGGAACTTTGCATCAATATCTAAGATTCACAAAAAATAAAAATAGGACTATTCTTGCACATTTTGGAAAGAAATTTGCATCAATATCTAAGATTTAAATAAAAACACAACAAATAAAAAATAGGACTATTCTTGCGCATTTTGGCTTTAAGCGAGAAATTGGGCCTTAGAATTTTCTTGAATGTTCCATTTTCTCTATTTCTCATAACTAATGATTGTATAACTTATCCAAATTGGTTGTCTGACTGCACTTCATATTTTGTAAGTTCATTATAACAATAGTAGTCATTATTATAGGGATCTCTACTTTTATTTGTTTTTACCTCTTGGATTTTTTGCTTAAGTTTGGTTTTTGTTGCTGTAAGAAAAATAAATAAGGAGGGTCTGAAAATATGGAGCTAGCTTGATTCTACCCTTATCCATCTGCCCCTTAGATAAACTGATTTATAGTCTCATTGCATGATTTGTCTCTCATATATGCCATTTATTGAAACTTTAAACTTAGTTTCAACTTTATTTAATATTTTGGTTAAATATAAGGTTAGAGTATCAGTTTATCATCCTTCCAATAAATTGGAGGAACATAAATCTAGTTTTATGGCCAAACCCAATAGCTTGATTTGGGACACTACTTGTCTATTGACTATCATTAATGTATACCAAAATAGAAAAATTGAAGATGCCTTCAATAGTCAGTATAAACCTACTATTTAAAACAAAAATCCTACTATAAAACTATCTAAGGATTCCATATTTAAATTTTGGTCATAATGGGTGCACCCCCTTGAAATATTAATCACACTACAAGAAGATATAAAAATCACAAGGTTCCAAGCCTATTTGTCAAGTTGGAATAAATCCAATGCCACATTGCATGCTAAGTTCCATTATAGGCTTCTCTGCAACATCATCCCTTAACCATGGACCTTCATCACAAACCTTATCTTACATAAAAGGATAATTAACCAAATGTAGGTTGAGGTTGTGCATACTTTCTATTGCATGATGACCCCAGTTACATATGTCATAGACACAAGGTCATAAGTTTGTTGCAGACTATCAACATCTAGTTTGAAGTCATCAAACTTAGGAAAATATTCAGGAGAATAGGAATTCTATAGAGAAACTTTCTCATTACTCATTCTTAGAAGAAAAAACCCTAACTTTCTTTTGTTGTTTATAGATAGTTTCTTTAATCTCATCCTTATATTTCTTTAGACAATTATAACCCCAAGAGGCCATATTGATAGCACGACCATCATTTGGGGGGAAGTAGAGGAAATCCTAGGAAAGAAAGTACGAGGTTTGAACATAAATTTAGTACTATGATATTTCAAGATAGAGAATTCCTCAACATCTAGTTTAAGTTCCTTTGAATAAGATCCTTGACATTCATCCATTTTTCATTGAAATTCCTCTCATCCAAAGTTGATTGAAATGAGTGATGGTAATAGTATTCTCATAGACAAGTGTTTGGTCATGGTATCCATGACACTAGGGGGAATGGGATGGGAAGTGGGTTGGAATTAAGAACAACAAGGATAGTAGAATCTTTAACCAAACCAAGAGAATCCACATGTTATAACTAAAATGAGGACTTTGTTTGTGGCCTCGACATGGCCTTTCTATTGTTTTACATGGCCCTTGCTTGAGCTCACTTCGACACATACTTTAGTGGCGAAGATAATGTATTTACACTGATGTTTTTGGCTAAAATTTAATGGGAAAATGAAGTTCAATCCTCATATTTCAAATATTTCTTGTGGTTGGGATGGCCAAAGGGGCATAAAGTCTTGTTTTAGTGGTTTTCCAATTCAATATTTTGTTACCTATTCTTTGGCATCAAGGCCACCATAGACTTTCCAAGAGTACATTGCATGTTGCGGCATGAACTTGAAGTTCCAATGGCCTCCAATAAGATTCTCATGTGCCTGTTGAAGTACATTCCCAATCTCTTACCATACCACGCACTTTAATACTTGGTTGGGCCCAGCTTGAACAACAATCCATTGACCAACTAGAATGCCTTGCTTTCCCATGCCAACCTTTAGTGGTTTCTTTCTTGTAATTCATGTATATTATATGAGGTTTGATTAATACTTGAAAGAAAATAGCAATCAACATTAATTAGAAAGAGGCAGCGATAAATATTGATAGAGGGAATCCATTCATATTTGTGCTCATCAAAAACTTGTTGAGTTTTGCTTGCAAAAACTTGGGATGAAAAAAATCTCACAAGTAGTTAAATTGTGTTACAATAATGTCCAATGAGATGGTAGAAGATTTGGGTTTGAAAAGGATAACACACCTAAATCCTTATAAGTTATCTCAACTTCAAAATGGTCAACAAATATTGATAAATTAACAATGCTTAGTTGATTTTTAGATTGCTTGGTATAAGGAAAAAATTTATCTGGCAAAATACATATCTATAAATTTATAAGTACAAATGTTTAGTCTATAAATAAATACACATTGATTAAGGGTGGACTACTTTATCTCTTCTTAAAAAAAATTTTGACATGTTAGAATACGGGCCATATTCTATTGAATAACTCTAAAATTTGAAACATAGTAGACTATCTTTATTTAAGTATTAATTTAAAGTTTTAAACCATGTTTCCAAAAAAAATTATGTAGACTGGATAGCTACTCAAAACATAAAGAATTTTCTATGTAGATTTTACTCATGAAGTAGATATTCTTGTTGCTGCAACAGGTGTGCCAAAGTTGGTTTGTGGTCATTAGTTAAAACCTGGTGTAGTACTAGTTGATCTTGGCTTAAATGTAGTAGAGGTATGGCACCTTCTAACTTCCTTATTCAAAATAAGTTTGTAAGTAAAAGATGGTTAATATATAGCAAATTAAAACTATTGCTTCCACTTTTGCATGATCCTAGTGCTAAAAGATAATACAAAAATTAGTCAGTCATGTTTCCTATGAAGAGCATTCAAGAATAACTTCAACAATTAATCATCTACCATGTGGTCTTGGTCCAATAACTATTGCAATGATTTTTTTGACTACTCTACAATCATCAAAATGGGCATATGAGTTCAATTGATATTTTTGATGTTTGATTTAGGCCTTTTGCAATAGACTTCACATTATAAGTTTTATTAGGTTTATAAATGAGTTATCTAAATTACTGAATGGAATAAAAAGATCATTTTCTATTGTAAGACATTTTTTGGAGACATTAGAAACCTATAAGAGGACTTGGAACTATATGCTTTCATTTTCATCTGTGCATAAAACTGTAACATTTAAGCAAGTTGGTTATACATGACTCTACATACAATGAAAGTTCTAAAGATCTCCGCTTTTTGAAAGAGGATGTTTTATCATAATGCTAAATGGTTAAGGAAATCTTTGAACTCATAAATATTTACATAATGTTGGCAACATGTAAATTGTGCTTTCTTCATGCCTAAAAGCACAACCAAAGCATGAGAATTTTGAAGTGAGCAAGATTCTTTTGTTATAAGAGTCATTTTCTAATGGAAGACATAGTTGACTCTATCAATGATCAAATCCCTAAATTTAGGTGACAATTGCTTTATCTTGACCAATTGTTTTGAACATAACATTTTTATTTTGCAATTTTTTTGGCTTTTTTTGAGGCATTTTTTTCGCCACTTCTTATTAAATGTTTGCACAACCAAAAATACAAAAATTATGACAAAGTTAAAACTGCAAATTGTTAATTTTTAATTACACATAAGAAATCTTAACAGTGAATTGTGCTCAATCATTCGCAAAAAATTGCACATCCAAAAATGCAAAAATTATGACAAAGTTAAAACTAGAGATTGTTAATTTTTAATTACACATAAAAAATCTTCACCTTCTAATAAAGTAGAGTGATTTAAAGCAAATAAACAAATTACAGTGAAGATTCAATACACATTAATAAAATGAAATTTAAGTTTTGAGATAGGTTTAATTTTAAAATAAAATTTAAGTTTTGCAAATGTTGTGTTGATTTGATTTTTTTTTTTATAATTGGTTATTCAAATTTAAAAAACAATGCAATTCAACTCAAAAATATAAAAATAAGCATGTAAAATATTTTTTGATTTTTTGAAGTTAAAATATAATATGATTTTAGAAAATGAAATCATTTGGATGCAAAGAAATAAAAAATGTTTCTTTATATCTATTTTTTTCATTTCTTAATTTATTCTCAAATTATAATTAGTTATTGTTGAATTATTTTGGAAGTAATATTTAGTTTTATTTAATTATATTAAATATAGTAGAATGATCAACCATTACAAAAGCTCACTGTAGTAGCATGAACTAGTTGTTAACAAGTATACCACTTCACCTTTTACATTGTACATTGCATGCATTGCAAATAATCCCCGCATACACCAAATTAGACCTTTACAGATGTATCAAACATATACATTAGAAAAGATGTAGTTTTATTTAATTTATTTGTAGTGAATAATTAATATAATTTAACTAATTATTTTTAAAAATAGATAATAAATATTTTATAAATTTTTAAAATTAAAATTTAGTTTAATTTTAAAACTAATTCTAAGATTTAAAAATATTTTGTTGATTAGTTTTTTTATATTATTAATAATTATTACCCTAATAATACTTCATTTCACATAGAAATAGAATTCTAGATTTAAATACTTATTTTTGTAATATATATACACACATTGTGGTGACATGATTATTAATTTACTCTATGATTGGTTATTCAAATTTAAAGAACAATATACCTAATTGAACTAAAAAATACAAAAGTAGGCATGCAAAATAATTTCTGATTTTTTGAAGTTAGAATTTAATGTAATTTTAGAAAATAATATAATTTGGATGCAAAGAAAAAATAATAGAAAATTAAGTTTTATATATATATATTCTTAATTTATTCTAAAATTATAATTAATAATTGTTGAATTATTTTATAAATAAAATTTAGATTTAATTTAATTTAATTGTAGTAGATAATTACTATAATTTAAATGATTATTTTCAAAACTAGATAATAAATACTTTATAAATTTTAGAAATTAAAATTTAGTTTAATTTTATAATTAATTCAAAGCTTTACAAATATTGTTGTGATTTGATTAATTATTTCTTATGATTAATAATTCTAACTCTAATAATACTTCATTTCACATATATTATAAATATAAATATAATTATTTCACATTAAAATATTTATTTTGGTTTGTAATATTTTTCATTATTGCCAAATTTATAAACTAAGATTAAGACATTAATAATTCTAACTCTAATAGTACTTAATTTCACATACAAATAAAAATATATACTAACTTTTCTTTGTTTAATATATTTATCATTAATGTCAAATTTATAAACTAATATCAAGAAATAAATAATCTTAACCCCAAGATTTATACTAGAACTCTAATTGAACCCTAAACCTGGCCCTAATTCAACCCTAACAATAGGATTTAATTATGGTTAGGGTTAGAGAAAGAATTTAATTATGGTTAGTTTTAGGGTTAGAATTAGGGTTAGGGTAGGATTCAATTATGATTATAGTTAGGGTCAAATTTATAAGCTAATATTAAGATATTCACAACTCTAACCCTACCCTAACCTTAATCTCCATCCTAGAATGCTAATTAAAGCCTAATTAAACTGTAACAATAAGGTTCAATAAGAGTTAGGGTTAGGGTTCAAGTAGGTTTATGGTTGGAATTAGGGTTTAGTTACCTAGTTAGGGATAACATTCACTTAGTGTTATGATTAGGGTCAAGTCCTAGTTACAGTTGGGGTTTAGTTAGGATTATTTTGGTTAATCTTACAATTGGGGTTTAACTAGAATGTTAATTGAACCCTAATTTAATCCCAACAACAAGGTAATTAGAGTTAGGGTTCAGGTTCATTTAGGATTCAATTAGGATTATGATTACTATTTAATTATAACCATTCAATCTCTCAAAATTTTACTTTTATTCTGGAATGATTATCAAATTGGATGTCCTAAGCCTTTGATAAGTTGACTTAGCAACTTCTATACTACATATACCTCTTGTCAACTTCAACCAAGGAGTACTAATTGCATAATGAATTGTCTTCTTTTTCAATTCAATTAATCATTCCCCATAGGGTCTTCTTCACCAAGAGGGGGATTAAGTTAAAGAGACCCATTATCATGTATTTTTTCCATAAAAAGTGGTAGAGGCCCTTAGTACAAAACTTATACTAGCTAGTATGTTACAAAAATTTACATAACTGCCAATTCTAGCAGCACAAGCCAATACATATAGTTTGCAGATGTTACTGACTTACAAGATAAATGATTTTCTAGAGGAAATGTAAATAAAGACAACATTTCGATTTGTTTCAATGCCCAGTGTGGAGTATCCAAAATTTATTGTTAATTCTAAATTTGGTATTGACATATATCATTTAACTTGAGATTTGATACTATTGTTCTGATTGATTGGTGATAATTATTAGATTTGTATGTAAAATCTAGAGATTTGTGTTTGACTACAAAGAGTTATCTCTTGTGATTTATCAACAAATTATTATTTCTGTTCGTGGGCTTCTTACACAAGACAATATATTTATGCATTTCTTGCAGAGTCTATTCCAATTAGCATAACAAATAGCTTCCAATTTTGAAAAGAATATAACATAGAACCAAATAGCAATGAAAATACCAAACAAATATTGTCAAGAGTGTATCTCATTTAGCTTTTATTTAATCTTTCTATTTATGTCTACGATTTTCTGAAGTTTGTCTAATCATCCAAATAAAAAGTTGATGGGTATATAACACATTTAGTGCACTCATGCCCTAGTTCATCATATTTGGCAGAGAGCATTCCCATCTAGAGATTACCTTAGAATTTGGTTATGACTTATCCATAGATAGTGATGTCGACAAAAATTCAAATGAGACAAGCAAATCTAGAAGCTAAGGGTATACACATCAATATCTAAGTTAAACAATTAATACTCTAGACAAATATTAGTTCACATAGTGATGTGTCTGCAGTATAAAATTGTGATTCTAGATGGTAGGCTTATAACTATACTATCCTAGAAATGCATGAGCATTGTGTGGTCACCTTGAAAGGAATAAAATAATTGGAATCGTCAATTTCTTGAATCATTATGGTTGAAGTATTTGATGTTTCCACCACAATATTGAGTAAAAATTGTCACATGAAGAGCAAGTTCTTTAAGGGTAAAATATTTTCAATCCAAAGAATAGCATCAAAATTTGAGCTATGAAGTATAATTTTAAATTTTATAATATGGTCATTTAAAATACTAAAAACTTTTGCTGGAGAATTAGTTGTGCCAGACTTTTCAGCTTACACTTTATTTTGAAGGTAAGGGACAACAACAATAATAGTTAAATGCCTTAAAACAAATTTGTTGGAAAAAATGGGTAGATCTGAATTTTCATAGATCACTTTTTACATACTCTACAAGAAATATCCTAATTTTTATTTTCAACTGAAAAAGGATCTAGAAAAATACATATCTATAAATTTATAAGTATATATGTTTAGTCTATAAATAAAAACGCATTGATTAAGGGTGGACTGCATTTTCTCTTCTTCGAAAAGTGTTTGACATGTCAGAATATGGTTGAATAGCTCTGAAATTTGAAACATAGTAGACAATATTTACTTAAGTATTAATTTAAAATTTTAAACCATGTTTCCACAAAAAAATTATGTAGATCATAGCTACTCAAAATAGAAAGAATTTCCTACAGATTTTACTCATGAAGCAAATATTCTTGTTGTTGTAGCAGGGGTGCCAAATTTGGTTCATGGTGATTGGCTAAAACCTGGTGCAATACTAATTGATCTGGGCTTAAATGTTGTAGAGGTATGGCACCTTCCAATTGCCTTTTTCAAAAAAAATTGTAAGTAAAAGATGGTTAATATATAGAAAATTAAAACTATTGCTTCCACTTTTGTTGGATCCTAGTGCTAAAAGAGAATACCAATTAGTCAGTCATGTTTCCTATGAAGAGGCTTCAAGAATAGCTTCAACAATTAATCCTCTACCTTGTGGTCTTAGTCCAATGACTATTGTAATGTTTTTGTCCACTACTCTACAATCAACAAAACAGGCATATGGGTTCAATTGAGATTTTTGATGTTTTATCTAGGCCTTTTGCAATACACTTCACATATAAGTTTTATGAGGCTTATAAATGATTTATCTATTACTGAATGGAATAAAAAGTTCATTTTCTATTGTAAGACATTTTTTGGAGGCATTAGGCACCTATAAGAGGACTTAAGACTATATGCTTTCATTTTCATTTGTGCATAAAACTATAACATTTAAGTAGGTTGGTTATACATGACTCTACATACAATGAAAGTTCTAAACATATTTACTTTTTTAAAGAGGATTTTTATCGTAGATGTTGAATGGTTCAGGAAATCTTTGAGCTCATTAATATTTGCTTAATGTTGGCAGCATGTAAATTGTGCTTTCTTCATGGCCTAAAACTACAACCAAAGCATCTCAGAATTTTGAAGTGAGCAAAATTATTTTGTTATAAGGGTCATTTTCTAATGGAAGACAAAGTTGACTCTACCAACATGATCAAATTCCTAAATTTAGGTGATAACTACTTTACCCTGGCCAATTGTCCCTAAAACATAACAAACACAACAAATACAAAAAAAAACTATTTTAAAACTATTTTGTTGATTCATACCTTAACCTTGATTTTACCCTACTCTACAAAGATATCTTTATTGTTTTAATAAAAGATATTTTATTTGAAAAAGAACAAATTCACTTTCTGTTGTATTTCTGTGTGGAACAAAATTTATTCATGAATGAAAGAAATAAAAGTCTTACAGATCTGTAGACCTTCATAACTAGTCATTCGAAGAGTTATTTACGAATTACTGGTTTATTATCTATTAAATTTAGAGTCTTCTCTCAATTAACATTTATTCTCAATGCAGTGAAGGAGCACCCAAAAGAGATAAAACATTACTAACGGCTGTAAGTTCCTAATTACAGAGATATCAGATTTGGCAAAGCCAAATAGATTATTAGGTTGGATCAGAAACAAAAAGTATACTTCATACCTTCTATTAATTCATTTATGTAATTTCTTTGTATTTTTTCCTGTTCTAATTCTTCAATCTTAAAGAAAAGAAAGAAAAAGGTGACACATGACAAAATTAGGTTAAATTGTGAAGACATTATATTCAAAGCAATGCTCAGCAAATTCAGCATTAATTGGAGACCATTTCTTTCTACGCTGACCATTTCTTTCTACAGCCAAAATAGTAAATGATTTATGTAATTCTCTTTTATTTTTTTAGAATGGTTAAGCTCATATGGTTTAACTACTGTACATTTAATAAATGTGATTCTCTGTTTGGATTTATGCGCTAGATGTAATGAAAGTGTGAGATCTCCCACTGTGTGAACGACTATGATTTTCTATTACAGAAAAGGGTTTGTTTTTCGTTAAGCCTCTATTTATTGGAAATAGAAACGATATTTGTGTAGTTGAAAATTTTGGAGTGGAGAATGTTAAGAAGATTCCTTGGATAAGTATAAGGAGGAAAGGGAACATGATCAGATCTATAAGAGATCATCTGAGAATGTAGCTATAATTCGAGAATAAAACAAATATACCTGCAGTCTGAGATGATCTCTTACAGATCTGGGCATGCTTCCTATTGTCCTGGAGGCTGCTTATCCTTCCCTACTCCATTTTCAAGTACACAAATATGTTGGAATATTAACCCTAACTGCCGCCGTCCCCGCCAACCACTGCCCGCTATATCGCAATCAATAAATTAGTCATTGCGATACCGCAGGAGTCTTCGGTAATGTTTTTGTTTTATATCTACCGCCTGCCGTACCTCCAGCCAATGCCCGCTATATCGCAATCAATAAAATATCCATCGCGATACCGCGGGGAACTATGGAGAAAGCCGCCACCGCCAAAGGAAATATCGGGATGCGAAATATTTAATACTTAAGTTTGAATTTTATGAAAAGGACATTGTATTAAATGTATTTTGACGGGGGAAAAATTAGTTAGGTGATTTTGAATTTTAAATTGTAATTTCGGGCTTTCTCATCCGTGAATTTTTTCACATGACTTTTTACCTACAGCATATATTTTGTAATTGTAATTTTATTTTTAACAAGGGTGAACAGAAGAAGGTGAAAGTGAGCAAATAGAAAATTACGAGCAGCAGCTCTGTGTATGTGTGTTGGAAATAATATTTTATATATTTTAATTTTTACTGTGAGTGTGAAAATTTCCTCCTCTGCCTCTGGGCCTTCACGTGGTATCAGAGCAAGTTCGAGTATCAGAGCAAGTTGATTATCAGAATCAATTTTATCAAAGTAGATTATCTGGGTAAATTTCAAAAATGGCAGCAAGCACAAGCTTGACAAACCCACAAATTCCATAGTTTAATGGGAAGAATTATGAGTACTGGTCAATTACCATGAAAGCACTATTTAGTTCACAAGATATATGGGATTTAGTAGAGAATGGATTTGCAGAGCCAGCAGATGCAGTAGCATACAATGCTTTAACACAAGCAGAGAAAGACTTATTGAAGGACACAAGGAAGAAAGATTCAAAGGCTTTATTTTATCTGTTTCAAGCTGTACATGAGAGCATATTTCCAAGGATTTCAGCAGCAACAAAGTCCAAACAAGCATGGGACATACTTCAAACAGCCTATCAAGGCATGGCAAAAGTTAAAACAGCAAAGCTACAAATGCTGAGAAGAGATTTTGAAACAATATGTATGAAGGACAATGAATCTGTAGATTCATTCTACACCCAAGTCATTGGGGTGGTTAATCAAATTAGGTCTCATAGAGAAAATCTGGAAGATACCAGAGTTGTTGAAAAGATTTTAAGGAGTTTGCCCACAAAATTTCTACCGGTTGTAGTTGCTATAGAGGAGACAAAGGATCTCTCACAGTTCTCAGTTGATGAGTTGTATGCATCTTTAATTTCTCATGAACAAAGGCTGAAAAGGTCAGCAGATACATCACTGGAGCATGCTTTCAAAACTCAGGCTTCAGTCAGTCAAGGAAGAGGCAGAGGTAGATCAAGAGGAAGAGGAAGAAACTCTTACAGAGGTGAAAGATACAGTTTATCAAGCTCAAATGGAAGAGGCAGCAATCAAGGCTCAAGCCAAAACTCAACACAGAATCAGTCACAAAATCAAAGGTATGATAAATCTCAAGTCCAATGTCACTACTGTAAAAAATATGGGCATTATATGAATGAGTGTAGAAAGAAGCAGTATGATAATAATAGACAAAATGCAAATTTTTCAAGAGAAGGTCAAAATCAGGATTCAGATAAGAGAACAATGTTTTTAGCTTGTAATGTTGCTCAAGCAAATGAAAAAGATGTATGGTTTTTAGATTCAGGCTGTAGCAATCATATGACAGGGAATCTAGAAATGTTTTCAAGTTTAAATGAGAATGTAAAGTCCGATGTTACATTGGGTAATGACAACAAAGTGTCAGTCAAAGGAAAAGGAGATGTCAATATTCTAACTAAACAGGGGGAGAAAAAGTATATTTCAGATGTGTATTTTGTGCCTGGTCTGAAACATAACTTAATGAGTGTAGGGCAACTGGTTCAAAAAGGGTATAGAGTAACCTTCAAGAATGGTCTATGCACAATTTTAGACAAATACCCAAGCAACCAGCTTATTGCAAAAGTCAGAATGACAAACAACAGAATGTTTCCCTTAAAGATAAGGCCAGATTTGAATATAAATTATGCTCAAGCACAACACTTAATGAATTCACAAGTGGGTAGAGAAGAAACTACAGCAGTAGTGCAGACAATCTTTCAAGCTGAGATAAAAGATGAAAACTGGTTATGGCACCTGAGATTTGGTCATCTCAACTTTGGAGGTTTAAATTTACTTCATAGGAAAGGCATGGTCAAGGGACTACCTTTAATAGAAAAACCAGAAAGGGTATGTGAAGGGTGCATTTTAGGAAAACAACATAGAGAATCATTTCCTGCAGGAAAGTCAACTAGAGCAAAAGCCCCTTTGGAAATTATACATTCAGATTTGTGTGGACCTATGCAAACACCTTCAATAGGTGATAGTTTTTACTTTCTGACATTCATTGATGATTATTCAAGAAAAACATGGGTTTATTTTCTAAAGCAGAAAAATGAAGTGTTTGATCTGTTTCGTCAGTTCAAGAATTTGGTTGAAAAACAGAGTGGTTATTATATTAAAGTGTTGAGAACAGATAGAGGTGGTGAATATATTTCAAGAGAATTCTTTAATTTTTGCAAAGATCATGGAATTCACAAGCAATTCACAACTAGATACACACCTCAACAAAATGGAGTAGCTGAAAGGAAAAATAGAACAATCATGGAAATGGCTAGAAGCATGTTGAAAGCCAAACACTTGTCAAATGAATATTGGGCAGAAGCAATTTCTTGTGCAACCTATATAATGAATAGGTGTCCAACAAAAAGTGTTATGAATATAGTACCTGAAGAAGCATGGACAAGAAGAAAACATAGTGTTACTCACATGAGAGTATTTGGATGTGTAGCATATGCACATGTGCCTGATGAATTGAGAAGGAAGCTAGATAACAAAGGAGAAAAATGCATATTTGTTGGATACAGTGAAGAATCTAAAGCTTATAAGCTCTATAATCCAACAACAAAGAAAGTTATAATCAGCAGAGATGTACAATTTGTAGAAGATGAAGCATGGGATGGAAGTATAGAGAAGACAGTCAATATTTCAGCTAGTATACCTCAAGAGGAGAATGAAGTTCCAGCATCAACAAATATTCCAACTATTGTGACTCCTCCCACTCCCATTCAAGCTCAGCAAAGTAGTCCACAAGTGACACCAGCATCGATTGTAAGAACAGCCTCATGCATTCAAGGAAGCAGTCCAACAAGAGGACAACAAACACCATCTACAGCAGGACCATCGGGTCCACATTCCACAAGTTCAAGTGATATGTCAAATCCTACATTGGCAAGTCTGAGAAGACAGAAAATCAGAAGCATAAGAGATATATATGAGCAAAATGAAGGTGAGAATAACTCAGATCAGATTTCTCTTTGTGCATTTTATTCTCAAATAGAAGATCCAATTCATTTTGAAGATGCAGTCAAAGATGATAAATGGGTAAGTGCTATGGATGAAGAGATTGAAGCAATTGAAAAGAATCAGACATGGGAACTAGTCAGTCTTCCAAAAGACAAAGATGTTATTGGAGTGAAATGGGTTTATAAAACCAAATTGAATGAAAAAGATGAAGTTCAGAAGCTTAAAGCAAGATTGGTTGTAAAGGGCTATTCACAACAGCCTGGAATTGATTACAATGAAACATTTGCACCTGTAGCGCGATTGGATACTATAAGGATGATTTTAGCTTTAGCAGCTCAGAATAAGTGGTTTGTATCTCAAATGGATGTGAAGTCAGCTTTTTTAAATGGTTATTTAGAAGAAGAAGTTTATGTGGATCAGCCACCTGGATATGAAATTCTGGGTCAGGAAGACAAAGTTTACAAATTGAAAAAGGCACTGTATGGATTGAAGCAAGCCCCAAGAGCTTGGTATAGCAGAATAGACAGTTATCTTTTGCTGAATGGATTTAATAGATGTAGCAGTGAGCCCACACTGTATACAAAAATGAATGAAGAAGGTGAAATACTAATAGTATGCTTATATGTGGATGATTTAATTTTCACTGGCAATTTGTCAATTGATCTGTTCAAGGCAGACATGAAGAAAGAATTTGAAATGACAGACTTAGGTCTGATGAAGTATTTTTTAGGTATTGAAGTGAATCAAAATGAAAATGGTATTTTTATTTCACAGTCAAAATATGCAAATGACATTTTGAAGAAGTTTAATATGATGAAGTGCAAACCAGCACCAACACCTACAGTGACAGGTCTGAAACTAAGCAAGGATGATAGAGGGTCTAATGTTGATCCAACTTTGTTTAAGAGGCTTGTTGGAAGTCTCATGTATCTCACAGCCACAAGGCCAGACATTATGTATGGAGTAAGTTTGATTTCAAGGTTTATGGAAACACCAAAAGACACCCATTGGAAAGCAGGGAAGAGAATTTTAAGGTATGTAAGTGGAACAAGAAATTTTGGCATCAAGTATTCAAGTTCAGATGAGTTCAAACTCATAGGATACACAGATAGTGACTGTGCTGGCAGCATTGACGACAGAAAAAGCACGTCTGGTTATGTATTTAATTTTGGGAATGGAGTTGTTTCATGGTCTTCAAAGAAGCAGCCAATAGTTTGTCTTTCATCAGCCGAAGCAGAGTATGTGGCAGCCACAAGTGCAACATGTCAAGCAGTCTGGATGAGAAGAATTCTAAAAGAATTGCAAAATGAACAATTGGAGGCAACAAAAATTTACTGTGATAACAATTCAGCCATTGCTCTTTCGAAAAATCCAGTCTTTCATAAGAGAAGCAAGCATATTGATACTAGGTATCATTTTATCAGAGAATTAATTAACAATGGTGATATATTTTTAGAATTTTGCAGATCAGAAGAGCAAAGTGCAGATATTTTTACAAAGCCACTGGGAAGAGATAATTTTATTTATCAAAGGAACAGATTGGGCATGGTGGACAGCGCAGTTATGCTTAAGGGGGAGTGTTGGAATATTAACCCTAACTGCCGCCGTCCCCGCCAACCACTGCCTGCTATATCGCAATCAATAAATTAGTCATTGCGATACCGCGAGAGTCTTCGGTAATGTTTTTGTTTTATATCTACCGCCTGCCGTACCTCCAGCCAATGCCCGCTATATCGTAATCAATAAAATATCCATCGCGATACCGTGGGGAACTATGGAGAAAGCCGCCACCGCCAAAGGAAATATCGGGATGCGAAATATTTAATACTTAAGTTTGAATTTTATGAAAAGGACATTGTATTAAATGTATTTTGACGGGGGAAAAATTAGTTAGGTGATTTTGAATTTTAAATTGTAATTTCGGGCTTTCTCATCCGTGAATTTTTTCACGTGACTTTTTACCTACATCATATATTTTGTAATTGTAATTTTATTTTTAACAAGGGTGAACAGAAGAAGGTGAAAGTGAGCAAACAGAAAATTACGAGCAGCAGCTCTGTGTATGTGTGTTGGAAATAATATTTTATATATTTTAATTTTTACTGTGAGTGTGAAAATTTCCTCCTCTGCCTCTGGGCCTTCAAAATATCATTCTCATCCAATAAATTGTTTTATTTGATATTGGGTTGCTATTTATTCATGAAAGAAGAAAACAAGTGTTACAGATCTCTAGACCTTCATAACCGGTCATTTGAAGATATTTTATTCAAAGCAATGCTCAGAAAATTCAACATGAATTGGAGACCATTTCTTTCAATGCTGACCATTTCTTTCTACAGTCATGATAGTGACTGTTGTACTTTTTAATCTCTTTTATTTTTAGGAGTTGGTTAATCTTTTATGGTTTGATTTATGTGCTTTTAATAGATGTGATTCTCTGTTTTGGTTCATGCTCTAAATGTAATGAAAGTGTGAGATCTCCCACTCTGTGAACGACTGTGATTTTCTAGTACAGAATGTGTCTTTTTCCTTAATCCACTATTTTAAATCAGTATTAAGAGATCCAATTAACAAATATAAGAATTTATTGGATAGAAACTATATTTGTGTGGTTGAAAATTGTGGAGTGGAGAATGCTAAGAAGGAAAGGAAACATGACCAGATCTATTAGGGATCATCTGAGAATGTCGCTTTAAATAAAGAATAAAACAAATATACCTGCTTTCTTGGACTAATAAATTGTTTGATCTCCCTAGAGGCATCTTATCCTTCTCCACTCCTTCATTTTCAAGTACACAAATATCATTCTCAGCTAATAAATTGTTTTATTTGCTATTGGACTGCTATTTATTTATGAAAGAGGAAAACAAAAGTCTTATAGATCTCCAGACCTTCATAACCGGTCATTTGAAGAGTTGTTTTATTTTCCATTCAATTTAGGAGTTTTCTTTCTAATTCACATTTTTTCTTAATGCACTAAAAGAGCACCCAAAAGAGTTAAGACATTATTTTCCATTCATTTTAGGAGTCTTCTTTCTAATAAACACTTTTTCTCAATACAGTGAAAGAGCACCCAAAAGAGATAAAGACATTACTAACAGTTGCAGTTTCTAATTACAGAGATACCAGATTCGGTGACGCCAAACAGATTTTGTTGTGTTGGATCAGGAACAAAAAGTGTACTTTATACCTCCTATTAACAGACTTATGTAATTAATTTGTATTTTTTGAGTTAAAATTCTCCAATCTCATAGAAAAGGAAAAAGGCGACAGTTGACAAAAGTAGGCTATTATGAAGACATTCTATTCAAAGCAATGCTCAGCAAATTCAGCATTAATTGGAGACCATATTTTTCTGTGCTACTGTACTTTTTATTCTCTTTTATTTTTTTTAGAGTTGGTTAATCTCTTATGGTTCGACAACTGTACTTTTAATAGTTGTGATTTTTTCTTTGAACTTATGCTCTAAATATAATGAAAGTGTGAGATCATGACTGTGATTACCTTAATCCTCTATTTATTGGATGGAAACGATATCTGTTCAGTTGAAAATTGAGGAGTGGAGAATGTTAAGCAGCCTCCCCATTATTTCTGGTAAAGGAAACATGACCAGATCTATTGGGGATCATCTGAGAATGTAGTTATAAATGAAGAATAAAACAAATATAACTGCATTCTAAGGTGATCTCTAAGAGATCTGGGCATGTTTCCTATCCTCCTCATCTGATAATGTGGAGTTGGCATATTCTTCTCCACTCCATTTCCAAGTATACAAATATCATTCTCATCCAATAGATTGTTTTATTTGGTATTGGGTTCTCAATAGTGATCTAAAATAGGAAATTAAGAAAAAATGAAAATAGAGTAGATTATTAGTTTGAATGGAAATTAGAACAGAAATGCTTGTACAACTCATCAATTGTCTGGATCTGTTTCATATCATTAAGAGAAGATGACCGGAGAGGAGATTTCTAAAATATAGCTGGAAGAACAACATCCACTGTAAGTTTGTATGTATTGTTAAGTTTAGATTATATATATTGCTAGAATATAGTACTCTTTTGCTTGCATATAATTTTAAATCAGTTTATCGTTAATTTTTTATATAATAAGTTAGTTCTCCGCTCATTATATACAACACGCTTCAAATATTTTATATTCATATCATCTACATTGATGTGTTTTACTGCCCTATTCCTTCATCTGGTATCAAATCTGGACACTGGAGAAAGTAACGTGAGAAAGAGTTCTCTGTGGTTTGCAGAACTACATGTTATTATATACAGAATTGTTTTACTACAGCTATATCAGCAGTTGCAGGACACTGTAGAAAGTAACGTGAGAAAGAGTTCTCTTAGGTTTACAGAACTACTTGTTATTTTATGCAGAATTGTTTTTACTACAGCAATACCAGCGGCTATAGGAGGATGAGCATAACTAAGACTGGTTTCTGCGATTTGTTGGAACCATTGCTTTTGCATGTTAAATATTTTTTTCTTGTTTCTACTCCAATGTATGGAGCTTTGCGATTGTGAGAAACGAAGAATACTTTTCAAAAAAGGTTATGTAACAAGGAGATCCTAAGGTTTTAAGTCATTGTGGATTGTCGATGTACAAATGTTTTTTTCCTCTTTCTGAACTTTGTGTTAATTGATAATTGTTTATGGAACAAGAAGTTTCTGTATTATAATTTTAGATATGTATGTATGTATGTATGTATGTATGTATGTATGTATGTATGTATGTGTGTCTCATTTTAAGAGATATGAGAGTATTCATTTGTAGGAATTCTTCTAAATATTTTATTTTTATTTTTATTTATTGTGTCATTAGAAGAGAAAAAGGAAGAAGTACGAATAAAAGAAAAAATAATAATTATAAAGGAAACGTATCCAATATTTTTTTGTTAATCTTACCCTCTATGTTGGCTCATTATTGATAACCATTTTGAGATCTTTGATGTGCACATTGAATAATTTGTGATGTGTTGTGTTTCATGCCCCTCTTAATCTTTGTTCTAAGCCTTAACATTAGAATTTTTAATGTGTGGGTGCTATGTGGTCATAATGTACTCCATTATGAAGTTGTAATGGTCTTGCATATTTGAGAAATCTTTGCAAATTGTTCACTCACCTCTACTCCCATCCACTTTATTTGGTGGACCTTTGGAATTTGTAAACATACATGAAAATGCAAGATAAACTTTTATCTTCCATATAAAATTGTTTATTGTTTCTTGACCTCTAATTTTTATGCCTACTATATATTAATATAAATAGTTAAAATATTGAGACTGGCATCACACAAAGTTATATATAAGTTGAAAAAAAAGAAATGACATAGATATACAAGTTTCATATATATATATATAAAATTAACTTGTACAATTAAATCTGATGAGTGATAAAAGAACATCGAATTTATATTATGATTCAGAAATAACAAGAGATATCATTAAAATATTCCGAGTAAAATTAGTTTGTTGCAAGAAAATGTGCAGCTATAAATGAAATCTTAAACTTCCAAAAGATTTCAAGTCACACATTTGTAACAAAATACAAAATCAGTCCTAAATTAAAATTTAAGACCACAATAGTTCTCACTAGCTCCACCTAATTTTATAAATAGGAGATTGGTGAATATGTGCAATTCTTTGGTGTAAATTTGTGACCAAAACTATGTTTTGAATGAAGCTTCATAGCTTAGACATTCTTGGTAGATTTTTATGCCTCTATTTTTTTTGTTTTTTCCCTATTTTGATTTGAGGTCAACATGTATTACTATTTAAAGGGAAGAAAAATAAGAATATGCAATGAAAAGTAAGAGGTACATACCTACATTGAATTTGGTAAGGTGATTGTCAACACACTTTCTCTTCTTTTTTCATGTCAGGTTCAAATGACCCGTAAGAAATATGGGAATGTTTCCCATCCTCATGTATTAATGAGGAGGTTTGTTGATATTTTTCACTCCTCCATTTTCAATTTAAAAAATATCACTTTATCAAATAAATTCTTTTATTTTCTAGTTGAGTCTCTCAATAGTGACCTAAAAAATATCACTTTATCAATTTAGAGAGGAATTTTTTTCTTGACACTTTTTTTGCACAATTTACTACTTCTACTACTACCCAAAGATCATTAGGCAAGTTTTTAGCCTTCAACATGCTCCTAGCCATTTCTATTATGGTTTTATTCTTCCTCTCTTCTACACCATTTTGTTGTGGTGTGTGCCTTTGTGAAAATTATTTCTTAATCCCATGATGTCTAGAAAATATAACAATTCATGAGAACTAAATTCTCCACCTCTATTAGATCTAAGTACTTTGATGTATAGTCCACATTGTTTTTCCACCATAGCTTTGAAATCCTTGAATTTTATGAATGCTTCATACTTCTTCTTAAGAAAATATACCCAATTATTTCTACTAAAATCATCAATGAAGGTTAGAAAATTAATATTACCTCTAAATGATGGTGTTTGCATTGGTCCACATAAATCATTATGAACTATCTCCAATAATTCCTTGGCTAACTTCTACAAGAAAACTATCTCTATGTAGTTTTTCCAAAATACAACTCTCGCATGAATTGATTGGCTGATCTATAGGTGGAAATCCTTTTACCACTTGTTTCTTTTGTAACAAACTCAACCCCAAAATTTAAATTCCCAAACGTCAAATTCCATAACCATGATTGGTCTAAATGCATAGTTTTGAAATTGGCTTCCTCTTCTCCTTGGGTGCACTAAATTTGAAGGGAGAACATCTGATTCTTGGCCATATCCACTCTTGCAATCAACCTATCATTTGAAAATCTATCCAATCTTGTGCAAACATTATTCATTAAAGATACCATGTAACCCTTTTGTACTAATTTTCTAACACTCATAAGATTATGCTATAGTCCAGGTACAAAATAAACATCAAAATAAACATTAGGAATAAAATTTCTTTGATCATTTCTTGTCAAAATATTTATTACTCCTCTACAGATTACATCCACTTTATTATCATTTCCCAATTTCACTTCAAAATTTATATAATCATCAAGACTAGAAAACAAGTCTTGTCATATGATTATTGCATCCACTATCTCAAAACCAAATATTTCTAGTGCTCTCTTGAGAAATATGAAATGTGATGAACATACTTTTAGAACTAGATCTAGATTCATTTGTGTAATTTGCATTCTACTTATCCATATCTCCTTGTTTCTTTCTACATTCATATGCATAATATCCATATTTTTTCCAATAATAACATTGAATGTTAGATTTATCAAGCCTTCGTAAATTTTGATGGGAATGATTGTTTCCACGTCCTCTATTGTTGTGATCTCACTATTCCTCACCTTGATCTAGATTAATTTTTCATCTTGATCTAAATAACTTCTACCACCTTTACCTCTGCCTCTACCTCTTCCTTTGAAGTTTGATATACCTCTTCCTCTATCAAATGATTCCTGAGACTTGAAGCATTATCGATTCATTTTTATTTTTATTTCTATTCATTCTAGAATAATGTGTTAACATAGATCAAATTAATTCATCTACTGATAACTGTGTCAAATCCTTAGATTCCTCAACTACTACAACTATAGCATTGAATTTACTGTGTAAACTCCAGATAATATTTTGTATAATATTTTGATCTATTAATTCTTCTCCATTAGATCTAATTTTATTTACAATATTCATGGCCTTACTAATAAATTGGTCTATTGAATCCAAATCATTCATTTATAAATTCTCAAAACTTCTTCTAAGAGATTGTAGTTTAGCTACCTTCACCTTTGTAGTACCTTGATAGGCTATCTCCAAAATCTCCCATGCCCTCTTGGATCTTGTTGCTGCTACAACTCTAAGAAACATTGACTCATCCATTTCTTGTTGGATTTCAAATAAAGCTTTTGCATCCCTTTTTTTCTTTTCTCTAAGCTGATCCTTTTCTCACTATGTTAATGTGTGATAGACTAGTTCATCTTGAGGTTCTACAAAACTATTTTCTATGAAATTCCAAAAATCTCATGAAAAAAATAAGTTCTCATCTCAATTTCCCAAAAATTACAATTCTTACCATTGAAAATAGGAATTTAGGGTTGATTTATAGCATTGTGTGTTGCCATTTTATGATTCACTATTGCAATTTAGTTCTTCAAATCATGGATTTAACAATACTAACAATCTCTTATTTGATAGAAGGATGGAGATAGAGAGCTAGGGTAGGAGAGGTAGGTAATGAGAGATTTAAGGAGAGAGGGAGGGGTAGGTGGAGAGAGGTTGTTTGTGTGTGATGAAGAGAGAGAGAGAGGTAAGAAGGGAGATAGGGAGTGGTAGGGTGGGAGGGATAGATGGAGGGAAAGAGAGGGAAGGAGGGAAATAGGGATTTGTAGGGTGGGATGGATAGAGGGAGGGAGATAAAGAGGGAAGGATGGAGTTAGGGAGTGGTAGGGTGGGATGCGTAGAGGGAGGGAGAGAGAGAGGTGAATAGGGAGTGGTAGGGTGGGAGGTATGGGTGTAGAGATAGTTAGGGAGAAAGGGAGGGATAAGAGGAGAGAGGTTTTGTGTGTGTGCGCGAGGGAGATAGGGGGTGGTAAGGTGGGAGGTGTTGGTTCCCAAATCAATAGATTCAATGAGTCCTATAGAATAGCCACTTTTTATTGGGTAGGTGGAGAAAGGTTGTGTGTGTGTGACTAATGCCATATCTCAGGGTAGAATCATGCAAACCATGTAATTTAAATCCTAACACAATATTTAATCCATCATAATTATGCCTATCAGATGATGCATTACACCATTGATACTAGCAACTAAACTAGCCATACTTAGAAAAAATAGTACAAGTGCATAAACTTCCATTTGTGAACTACAAATTAACTCATTCTTTGAATGAGAGTAGTAACATCAAACAAAAAAATAGGGAAAGACAAGAAGCTGAATAATAACAATATTTGATTACTCATATTCATAATGTATGCAATGTGAACAATGGAGACAACTAGTTCAGAATATTATGTCATTTACATTCAACTATGACTCTACTATAATTGCATTCTTCATTACAAAACTCAAAACACTCTAGAAACCTAAAAAATTAGCATTATACATCTGAACCCCTGCTACAAAAGTGTTCCCATGAAAACCAAAAATGTGAAACCACTACAATTGAGAAGAAGAAAGAGGATATAGAAGAAGGAGAAACCCTAAAACTACATCTGCAGTTGACACCTGGATCCATTCTTCTTCGTTGATCTATAACTTCCTTTACTTCTAGAAGAATCTTCAATCTACTCCTTAGTTCATGCATCTTGCATTTTCTTGCCCTGTAAAAGAAAATATTAACATCATGATGACCTTCCTCATCCATGCCTTGCTATTGAAAATATCTATGCAACAAGTCACTTTCAAATCTCTCAAATCACTAATGTTAAAATGTGTAAATGAGCAAAATTACCACCCAATTTCTATTTATACCCCCCTAGGGTTAGGGTTTTTACTAGGTGCACTTATACCCCCCTAGGGTTAGGGTTTTTACTAGGTGCACTTGATGAGGGGTCCTAATACCTAATCCACTCTTGCAATCAACCTATCGTTTGAAAATCTATACAATCTTGTGCAAACATTATTCGTAAAAGATACCATGTAACCCTTTTGTACTAATTTTCCAACACTCATAAGATTACGCTTTAGTTTAGGTATTTCTTTCACCATTTCTTGTCAAAATATTTATTACTCCTCTACTGATTACATCCACTTTATTATCATTTCCTAATTTCACTTCAAAATTTATATAATCATCAAGACTAGAAAACAACTCTTTATTCCCTATCATATGATCATTGCATCCACTATCTCAAAACCAAATATTTCTAGTGCTCTCTTGAGCAATGTGACATGTCATGATCATAGTGTTAGAACTAGATCTAGATTCATTTGTGTAATTTTCATTCTACTTATCCATATCTCATTTTTTATTTCTACATTCATATGCATAATCTCCATATTTTTGCAATAATAAAATTGAATGTTAGATTTATCAAAACTTTGTAAATTTTGATGGGAATAATTGTTTCCATGTCCTCTATTGTTGTGGTTCTCACTATTCCTCACCTTGATCTAGATTATTTTTTCATCTTGATCTGAATAACTTCTACCACCTTTACCTTGCCTCTTCCTCTATCAAATGATTCCTGAGACTTGAAAGCATTATCAAAAGAAGTATTTTTATTTCTATTCATTCTAGAATAATGTGTTAACAAAGATCAAATAAATTTGTCTATTGATCACTGTGTCAAATCCTTAAATTCCTAAACTACTACAACTATAGCATTGTATAATATTTTGATCTCTTAATTATTCTCCATTAGATATAATTTTATTTACAATGTTCATGACCTTACTCATAAATTGGTCCATTGAATCCAAATCATTCATTTGTAAATTCTCATTCTTTGAATGGGAGTAATAACATCAAACAAACATACAAGGAAAGACAAGAAGCTGAATAATAACAATATTTGATTACTCATATTTAGAATTTATGCAATGTGAATAATGGATATTCTATAATTACATTCTTCATTACAAAACTCAGACCACTCCATAAACCTTAAAAACTAGCATTATACATCTGAACCCCTACTACAAAAATGTTCCCATGAAAACCAAAAATGTGAAACCACTACAAATGAGAAGAAGTAAGAAGATATAGAAGAAGGAGAAACCCTAAAACTACATCTCCACTTGACACCTAGATCCATTATTTTCCATTGATCTATAACTTCCTTTGTTTCCCGAAGAATCTTCAATCTGCTCCCTGGTTCATGCATCTTGCATTTGCTTGCCCTTTAACATAAAATATTACCATCATGATGACATTCCTCATCCATTCCTTACTATTGAAAATCACCAAGTCACTTTCAAATCTCTCAAATCACCAAGGTTAAAATGTGTAAATGAGCAAAATTAGCACCCAATTTCCATTTATACCCCCCTAGGGTTAGGGATTTTACTAGGTGCACTTGATGAGGGGTCCTAATACCTAATTTGGACATCCTGAATGAGCTAGAAGTTGACCCTTTTTTCATAAATGCATTATCTATTATCAAATGGAATTATTAGAATAATTTTTAAATATTTTCATTTTTTTTGAAAATTTGTAATTTTTTTCCGAGGGGGGATAGGTCTACCCTATCTCCTGTGAGCACACTAGGGCATGCTTTGAACTAAATTTCTTTGACACAACGTGATAAACTGTATAGTATCAAAGGGGAGGGAAATGTAGACAATAAAAAATGTCTTTTGCTTGTGAACACTATTTTTCTTCATGAATCCCCTTTCTTCCATAATAATTAAATAATATTAATTATTTGATTATTGTCTAAGGTCATAGTTCTTCTATCAATTAAATAATTTTAATTATTTAATTAATTAAATTTTTTACTTTTATTTTTCTTTTTGATTAATTAAATAAACTTCATTTATTTAATTACGTCACTAATGTCCCCTTTCTTCCATAATTAAATAAATTTTATTTATTTAATTATTATCATTTTTCTACTATAATGAAATAATTATTTCAATTATTTAATTATTCATTATCCTCTTCCATAAATTCAATGACATACTAAGTTTTCTACTAATTAATGGCAAGGAGCAGCAACTATTGTTATTCATTGTGATAAGTAAACAAATTTTGTGCATGATACATATTTAATGTAATGTCTATCAGTTTAGGATGTACCAAGGTTAAAGTGTTTTTGGAAGAATTGTTTGTGATAGTGTGGGCATTGGATTCAAAGGTTTTTCTTTTGAAGGACAATAATCAAGATCCCTATACAACCTAATGATCTTCGTTATCACTTGTTTTGGATTTGGTGGTTGTTTTATTTCCTCAGAGTTTGTCTTGGATGTTTTCTTTCCTTTTAAAGTGGGTGAATTGGATGTGTTGGAAATTACCTCCTTATCTCTTCCCATTTTGGATTCTTTTATTATGATCATGTATTCCCCCATGGATATAGGTATGAAATCAAAGGTTTTCGAAGCCTCTTCCAATAACTTTGTGGCTTCTTCAATTTTCCTTTGTCTTTCTATATCCTTTTGCTTCAAGGCTTCATGATTGTCAAAGCATTCCCATGATGATGGTAAATCTATGTCAAGCAATTCAGGATGCTTCAGAGTGAGGGTGATTTTTGGTTTGCACGTGATATTCTACCTAGTAGGAGAGTTTTTAGGAGAGAAGCAAACAAGATGTTGATCACATTCCATTTCAAGACAAGAAAAAGCATCACATTCTTTTTTTTCGATGATTGGATCCTCTTGGTCAAGTATGTATTCTTGGGTGGGGGAATCATTAGGAATGGGAGCAAGAAGTTTCTCATGACTTTCAATGAATAGTTTGTCTAATCCCAAAATATCTTCTTCACTAGCAAAAGAGACATTAGGAGAAGAACAATTAGGATTATCATGATTATCTGTGATTATATCCCTTTGTACAATAATGTCCTCCAAAATAGGAGAAGAAGAATTGTTGTAGGCATTAAAGGTTTGATCATCCAATGCCAACATATCCTCCTCACAAATAATGTGATTTTCATGATCACTCACAAAAATATTCTCACAAATAGGGGAGGAGTTAGAAGATGAATGTAGACTGGGTATATGGATCATATTAAGAGATATGTTTATGATCCCTATAATATGTTCCAAAGTAGGAGAGGTTATAGAACATGAGCTTTCAACATTTTCATGATTCTCAATGGGTGTATCTTATAGTTCCAAAATATCTTCATCACTGGTAGGAGGGATATTGGGAGAAGAGAAATTATGATTATCATGATTGTCTATGTTGTCACATTATTCTATCACTTTATTCCCACAAATAGAAGAGATATTAGAAGGTGTGGAATTATGGAGTGTGTCAACATTTTTATTCTATTGCGCTAAGAAACTCTCATAGCTAGGAAAGAGATTGTCAAGATGTGTTGGTGATTTTTCCAACAGAACCAAGCAATTCTCTAAAAAATAGCCAACTCTTATAGTGAAGAACTACAGGGTTAGTGGCCAACATGATGAGTATAGACTTTTGCAGTCCTTACTCCTTCACTTCAAGCTCTGTGAAACCTGGGAGGGTGATCCCAATTGTGTTTTTCGTGAAGTATATTTGATTAGTAAACCATTTATACAAAAATTGATTCCTATTTATTGCAAATAAAATATTTCTCACTGAAGATTTGGCAGATCTTTGAATGAGTGACCATCTATTTGCTAGGAATTGGGGATATTCTTTACCTACACTACTCCCGAAAAGGATTTTTAGTTGAATATTGTCTTATCTTAAGTCCAAAGCTAGGTACACCTTTTTTTCATTCAATGCAAGATTTCCCAATAGACTGGTCAGTGCCTCATGAATTGGAGCAATAGAGTCAAAAAATGTAAGAATCAGTAATATGTATCAACTACTAGTTTAAGAGGTAGGCAAATTATTTTCCTAGTGATTTTCTTTTATGAAAACTCACAATGCCTAAAACACTTCTTATAAATCCTAAGCAATTCCTTATAAAGTTTATAAACCTATTCAAGCATTTTAATTAACTCTTTGAATTAAAGTTGAAAATAGAATAATACATTCAAATGGAGAATTTGAAGACAAATGATAATACCATTAGTATTTCTCATTCATAACTATGTAAAGAACATACATAGGAGAGTATTTGTTTCAATATCAGTAGTTTCTATAAAAATTGTTTAAGATTACTACATATAGGATTTAATGCCCCAAACAAAACCTCTGGCCTACTATCGGTATTCTATTCAAAGTTCCATTCCTGAACTTAGCTTCTACCTAAAATCCTATTGAGACTTAAGAATCTAACCCTTGTAATAAGCACTGATATCCCTCTTATATAACAAGGTAGAAACAAGCATGAGGCTTAATTACATTTACATTTCATTTCATTTGCACCAGAATTCAAAACATTCTCAATTAGTTACATGCAATCATTAAAGAAAATGGAAGAGTAAAAGACCACATTCCATATTCCTTGAATGAAGACACACCAGCTCCTCAAAAAGTAGAGTTTGTTGCAAACACGTAGAATCCTCATCCTTGTTGACCAAAGAAGATTCTCCAATAGAAGCTCCAACACAAACTTGTATATCATCTGGAAACAACATACATGCCACCAAGGTATTTTAGTCTAGCACTTCTCCTACATGCTAGCCTGAAAACTCTCCACGTCAGCACTAGAAACAAGAAATCACATGAGTGTTGAATAGGAAAATCCTAACAAAAGGGGCATGGTCTCATCAAACACAAAAATAGGGTACAGTCATCACTTTGATTCATCAACCATAGAGGATACTTTCCCAAATTTTTCTTGTGGTGGGATTGGAGAAATCATCATGACCACCATGTCAAAATACCTTGATGGTACTAGGAAGAGCTTGGGATAATAATCACCCTCTGCATCGGTGTCACTCTCACTGTCTAAAGGGTTATTAGAAACCTCACATGGAGAAATACATCCTCCTGGATAAGCCTTACAATTCTTACTCTCCCTTTTTTCCTTCTTTTCATATCCCACCATCCTCCTCTCTTTGTGTTTGATCGATTATTCCTAAACATTTTGGCTCTGTAGATGGTAATTCTCCTTGTCACCATACTTCCTAAATTTCTCGAGTCCCATTCTACTTTTTGGCTTATCAGGAGCTCCTCATGTCTCTATTTCATCCTTAGAAACATTTTCCTCAAACCCAAGCAAACTCAATTCGTTAGACTCTAGAACCACCATGGTAGACCTACTCATCTAGGACAAGAACGTCTACTTCCTAACTCAAGAAAATTTAATACTCACACACTTCTTCACTAACCCTTTCCTCTCATTCACTACAAATTGAAATATTATGAAGGAGAATAACAAGAAATTTGCATTAAATAGGAAATTTGAAGCATGCCAAATTAATGATCTAATAACTCCTCGCGTGAGCGAGTTGATAACTTAACAACTCGGTTATGAATCTAGGCCATTAATTTTAAAGCATTTAAAACTTCATCCATGGTGATCTGAGCCTTGTTTTTTATGCCATTAGCAACTTGCTCATAGAAAACAATGATGCCAACTCAAGTGTTGTGATCTATCAATCAACATGTATCGCCAACCTAATGTATGCTTTTTCATTAATATCGGTGAACTACACAAGACCAATTCTTTTTAGAGAGAAGATTTCCTTATATAATTCATCGCTTATCACTAATCTTCCCCAAATTTTAGCGTGCAATCACTGATGAAAAATTTTCATGCGATGATGTTTAGTTCGTTGGATCATCCTGTTTTAAAACTACATCAACGGTTCTCCAGTCCTTTCATTGCTTTCCTTTTGCTTTATGTGAAATCCTCAGGGTTCTGCCACGTTGCTTGTTCCATCAATAGTCATCTCCTATTGTAGATGCATCTCATCCTTCATTGGCCTCATCGGTGATGCAAACATTCTTGCAATGAAATCTCAGCCCTTGGATCTGTAGCATGTTCCTTGATCACATCCGTCCTTCCATCGTGCATCGTTAATCAATATTTTGCACCTTGGATCCTATTAGTGATGGGAGATATTAAAGAGGTTAGATCAAGACACGTGCACCTGCATGAACATCAATGGCACAAAATTCATTGTTCATAAGATCTCATCATATTAGCGAAGGTAACCTTTTAGAAGATACGATCGCTCATCGTTAATTTGGAACTAAAGCTTTGAAATAAATTCACGATGAGCGATAAAACATAATACTATCGCTCATCACTAATTCTCCTCATACAGTTTGTGAGAAATTAGCAATGAGAGGATTTACAAAGTTTACAATGTGCATTGTGTATAGCTAATGTGGAACTTAGCATTTAAAACATATCCACAATCATACAATGTAAAGGAAATTTCATCATATCACTTGTCGCTAATCTAAATTTATCATTTTATGACAATCTGCGATGAGCGATATGAACAAAAAACTAGGGCATCATTTATTTCTAATTAAAAATTTGAAAGCTCAAAAGCCATTAGCGATAAGTGATCCCTTAAGGAACATCACTCATCGTGCATTTTGTTTAGGAGCTCTGGCAGCTATTCGCAATGAGTGAAATCAAAGAAAACACTATTTTATCACTTGTCATCAATTCAAAATATGTACTTATGAAGAAATCAACGATGAGCAATAAAGTAAAAAGGCCATTGTTACTTAAGTGGAAAATTTAAGCATGTGAATTTACATTGTTCTAATGAGGGGGATCCCCTAGGATGACATGGGAATAATAGGATCGAGAACTTCTAAGTCACAAAATGCAAAGGATGTAAAGGACAAAAGATCCTGTAGTTAAACCTATAAGAAATGGGTGATTTAGACTTGGAAATGAGGGGTCGCTCACCTGATGACAGTGAATAACATAAAACATAACTTAGGTAACAAGAGACCGAGAATACAAGTCACTGCAATAATACAATGATCGAAGGTTGCAGCATTTGTAGATCATTTATGCAAGGTTTTGATCAACATAAAAATCTTAATGCAGTGATGGAGACATGACCAAATACCAAAAACAAGGACCCAAGCCAAAATTTTCACAGACTTAAGGTGGAAGCAAGATATTTTTTGAAGGGTTCCATTAGTGGATCCAGTTTAGGACACATGCCTCTTGTAGGCATGGTGAGATCTCAAAATTTCAAGTGAAGCAAACCAGGCACAAGAACAAAATTAAGAGAAACAACATATGTACACAATTTACACATGCCAAAAGACCTGAGAAGGGAGATCCAATACCTACCCTTCATGAAAAATTCTTTAGACGTGCAAATTGTAATATGCACTCTTCAGTCTAACCAGGCTTTATCTCCTATTTGGTGGCACTAGGCCATAGAAATTCCTCTAGAAAATTCTTGCCTCTGTCAAAAACTAGCCTCTTGAAAGAAATGATGTCCTTCCATTCACATTTTTCCCTATTATATCACTACTATAAGAGTGATCTCATTCTTGCCAAAACAAGTGTTAGGCCTCTTCTGAACAAATGAGAATCTACCTAATTACAATCATTTCGATTAACATTTCCCACAACTTTTATGGGCATAACATTTCCAATGTAATATCTTCCATTCTTTATTGTATGCTCAGGCATAAAATGAATAATTTCATCATTACATGACACATATTTATATTGAAAATAACATTCCTTGCTCTCCATCTCATTGTCATGCTCCATCAAAATGCCTCCCAACTAAATTGGGAACTAAAAGCATTCATACTCTTCTAGGTAGCTGAAATATTGACACTCAACCTTGTGTGCAATATATGTATCAAATGTAAAATGCTTATAGGAAATGTCCTTAGACAGCCTATCAATGTGTTGCTTTGTTTTCGTAAGGCCACACTCGAACCCTGTTTCAGATGTACCATCAAAGTCCTCAACAAAAAGTGGATTGTCTCTACAACAATAATTATTATCACTTACCATTTCTAATGAAGACATAGGCTCATCAAATAAGGAGTTTTCTATTACTTTCATTGTTTTCAATAAAAGCCTCTGATCCCTTAGCATGAAGGTCAGATTCCTTCAAGTTATTATTCCATTCAAAATCAGTATAATCACTAGAAGAGAAGATAGACATATTTTCAACTTCATTTTCACCCTTAGATTGTTATATACAAACATTAGGAATTCCTACCACTTCCACATGGTTTGAAATATCACAGTCAAAAAATTCTTCAAAATTTGTAGCACTATCAACCAAAATTAGTGGCTTCAAATTCTCATCATAATGCATGACATGATCATTTGAGAGTGAACCTATGTCATCAGCATATTGTATGCTAATTTTATCCTCATTTTAAATAAAACTTTCCAACTCCATTCCATACAAACCATTTTGACTAGCAGAATAACAATCAACATGATCTACCTCCTGAGTTGAATATGCATGAATAGGTCCAATGATACCAAGCTCATTGTTGACAAAGCTTTCAACCCTATCAGTATTGTAATCATGATTAGATGGTTCTTGCATACTGAATAATGAGTACATTAGGTCGTTATTTTTCTTATCTTCAAACAAATTACTAGACTCATCTGAACCATAAGAATATAGATAAGCCCTTTATGTGACCTCATCATTGTTACAACTAGTGGTCTTATTACAAGGCGATATATGAAAAATATCTGAAATCATTTCCATCTCTTTATCAAAAATATGGAATAAAGCATAAGCTAAAACATTAGGGATGTAAGTGATTTGATACTCATTTTCAATTTATGACTTACCCTTTCATCAACATTTGGTATCTCAGGGAAGCAAATTATTGTAGACAAATAACTCCTTTTCATTCCATATTTCAAGTTGTTTTCAATATTCAAGGCTTTTGGATCGTCATCTCTCAGTAGATAGATCATCGCATTATCAAAAGCTCCCAAATAAACAACCAAACATACAACATCACTCAGTCCCAAAATATCATGAATGTCCCTTAATGTTTTAGGGTATGTGCAGGATCATGATGGCCAAAAAGTGGCAATATGATGGGTATGTGGCTAACGACCTATTTTTTAACCCAAAATTGATGAAACGAAAAGAGTTTTTAAAGGAGATTCTCAACCTTCCACCAATATAAATTATGCCTTACTTTGAATTTAATAATTAATTATTATTCATTTTCTATTTGAATTATGACTAAAGTCTTGATTGATAGGATGGTTGAAAAACATCTATAGCTTTCAAACAGTATCACTTTTTTTGAATCCAAAACATGCATCACATTCTATGCTCTAAATACTATAGGATTAAAAAAAGAAAAAATGAATTTTATAAAGTTTTGACCAAGTTAAGGTGGTTAGACATACGAGTTTTTATATTTTTCAAAAGTTGTAATAAAAAATTCATAATTAATTATTTACTTGGATAAAAATTACAAAAAAATATGCATCACATCGGGACATGATTACTCTACTTATGTCTAAAATCTTATAAAACATAATTATCATTTTATTGTGGTTAGGGTTCTCAGACATTCACCTACTTATTTTTTTCTTGAAATTTAAGTACTACTGCTTTGAAATTTCAAATTTTCACCAAATAGATTTTTTACTTTTTAAACAAACCTAGTAGTTTAGAAACTACATTCAATTTGATATAGATTCTATTCTTACATATTTTTGATAACTTATTCATTTTTTTACGTCAAGTTGCCTAACTCTGATTTTTCTGATTTTTTTGCTAGTTAAGGGCCTATTTTTTGCATGATGATCTTGCACATACCCTTTATCAAATCTCTAGTTAAATGTTGGGACTAGCTAATCCTCTTCTTTCTCAATGCTCATAAATTTATTGAGGAAAGAACTAGCATTGAATATTTCACCAAACTACTCCATGCACACTGCTTTGAACTCATCCCAAGAAAAAATAGAGCATGTTGGTAAATTAGAGAACCGAACTCTTGAATCCCCTTTTAGAGACTGAACATATAACCTCATAATCACATCTTCATGATCTATTTCAAAGTCATCCATTAGATTATTGAAATCTTGTATATGCTTTCTTGTTGATTCACTCTTTGTACCACTAAATTTTGGCAACTTATCTCTGATGTTAGAGGAAATAACATTTGGGTAACCATTAATACCATTGAAATTTATGGCTCTATGTCTTTTAGTGCTAAAATTTATCTTAATACCTAAAAGGGGCTGATTACAAACCATGGTCGCACCATCCATTGTTACATTTGGGTCCACACAATGATGCAAATGTTTATGATACATTCTCTTAAACCTTTACAGGCCTTTTTTGTATCAACTTTGTAGTTACACAAGGAAACTGAGACTTCTTTTACAATGTAATCTTAAGCTCTTACAATGCAATTGTTTATCTCTACTTGCTTAAGACCTACTAAATGGGTTTCTTCAAGAATATTGCATACTTCACTACGTAATAAATACTACAATCTGGTAATACAAAAGTATGTAGAAAAATCACTACAATTCCCTTTTAGTGCTTATTTTCAGTCAATAGGGAATAATTTTTTTTCAAGTCTTATAACTATGGTATTCATATAAAGATTTGTCTTTCTTTTGAAAACCAAAAACTAAAGAATACCTGGATATGTTGCAGCAAAGTGTTCTTCTTCCTAAATGGAAATAGTTGTAGATCTGAAACATTTTTCACATCATCATTAGGTTCTTTGACAGAGTCACCACCCCTTTTCACACAGGACTAAACTTCAAGCAATATGAAGCTCCTTCAAAGATAAATGTCCTTCTGGGTTTTCTCCCACAGTAGAGTCACACATAAATCCTTTGAAACTTGCTACAACAGAACCACTTCCAGGTTTGAGAAATTCTCACTATCTGAACCAGGCGTGTAGATTCACCAAACTCTTATTTTTGAATGTCTGCAATTGGAGATTCAAATTGCTCCCCCATAGAGTTGTCATTTTTGTTGGTGAGTTTTCTAGTAGAACCAAGCAATTCTCTAAAAATTAGCCAAATCTTATAATGAAGAACTGAAGGGTTAGTGACCAACACAATGAGTATAGGATTTTGTGGTCCTTACTCCTTCACTTCAGGCTCTGTGAAACCTAGGAAGGTGATCCCAATTGTGTTTTTGTGAAGAATATTTGATTAGTAACACATTTATACACAAATTTATTCCTATTTATTGCAAATAAAAAATTTCTCACTAAATATTTGGAAGATCTTTGAATGAGTGACCATCTGTTTGCTAGGAATTAGGGATATTCCTTACCTACACTACTCCCATAAAGAATTTTAATTGATTATTATCTTACCTTAAGTCCAGAGCTAGGTACACCTTTTGTTCATTTAATGCAAGATTTCCCAATAGACTGGCCAGTGCCTCATCAATTGGAGCAATGGAGTCAAAAATGTAAGAATTAGTAATATGTATAAACTACTAGTTTTAGAGGGAGGCAGACTATTTTCATACTGCTTTGCTTTTATGAAAACGCACAATGCCTAAAACACTTACTTCTTATAAATCCTAAGAAATTCCTTACAAAGTTTATAACCCTATTCAAGCATTTTAATTAACTCCTTGAATTAAAGTTGAAAATAGAATAATACATTCAAATGGAGAATATGAAGAAAAATGATAATACCATTAGTATTTCTCATTCATAACTCTGTAAAGAACATACATAGGAGATTATTTGTTTCAATATCAGTAGTATTTGTTTTGATATCAATAGTTTCTATAAAACTTATTTAAGATTACTAAAAACAAGATTTCATGCCCCAGACGAAACCTCTGGCCTACTATCAGTATTCTATTCGAAGTGCCTTTCCTGAACTTAGCTTCTACGTAAAGCCCTATTGATACTTAAGAGTTTGACCCTTGTAATAAGCCCTGATATCACTCTTATAAAAAAAATGGAGAAACAAGCATTAGGATTAATTACATTTACATTTCATTTCATTTGCACCAGATTTCAAAATATTCTCAGTTAGTAAAATGCAATCATTAAGCAAAATGGAAGAGTAAAAGACCACATTCCATATTCCTTGAATGAATACACGCTAGCTCCTCAAAAGGCAGAGTTTTTTACAACCTTGTTGAATCCTCATCCTTGTTGACCAAAGAAGATTCTCCAAAAACAGCTCTAGCACAAACTTGTATATCGTCTGGAAAAAACATACATGCTGCCAAGGTATTATAGTCTAGCATTTCTCTTACACACCAACCCAAAAACTTTCCACACCAGCACTAGAAACAAGAAATCACATGAGTGTTGAATAGGATAATCCTAACAAAAGGGGCATGGTCTCATAAAAAAAAGGGTGCAGTCATCACTTTGAGTCATCAACTTTAGAGGATACTTTCCCACATTTTTCTCATGGTGGGATTGGAGAAACCTTCACCACCTCCATGTTAGAATCCCTTGATGGTACTAGGGATCTAGGGGATAATAATCACCCTTTGGATCAGTGTCACCCTCACTTTCTAAAGGGTT